>JALIZH010025584.1:0-21789 GCA_030522465.1 Rhipicephalus appendiculatus
TGGGTATGAGCCAAGTTCTCCCAGGTGACAAAAAAAAAAACAATCCTCCACAGTGGGTCTGAGCCACTGTTGATGGTGACCAAGAACACAAAACGCAAGCGTCATGGAGTAGCCCAAAAATCCTCGTAGCTCGTCCAGATCCTCAGAGCGGGCCTCCAGCACCGAGGCGCGTCGTTGGAGTCCTGGGCTTGCAAACGGGAAGCTCCTGCACAGGAGTGCCTACAAGGAATCCGAGCGGAATGAAGAGGAGCGCAAGCCCCGACAAGCTCACGCGGAAGAGGCCACTACTATTCCCAGATGAACACCAGAAGCCAACTGTCGGGCCATTCTCCTTGTTAGTAAAAATCTGTTACGTCAGCAATTTGGGAACGGTGGTGAATACTTCCGCACAGTATCAGTAAATGGCTGTGCCGTTTCTTTCACGTAAGGGCGTAAATAAATAGGTAAAATTATCATCAGCCGATGGCAACTACCGTTTATATCCAGTGCAAGATGGTAGGCTCCCTCAGGATCTGCCAGTCACTCTCGTGATGATCTCTCATGGCAGCTTGCAGGTAACGTGTCGTGATCCTAAGCTCGAGGTTCACGGTCAATCATCGTGGCTGAGTAAGCCGTGCTATTTCCCTTTATTGCGAGCACGTGATACAGGTAATATGGAGGTTTTTTTTTATGTTCTGGGATGGCACTTTCGCAATTATGAGGTGACAACGAAAGTAACGCAAAAGAAAAAGGAAGACAACAATCATCGTATGACGTGGAACAACGACACCAGAAGAAGTGAAAGACGAGGTGGAACATATGAAAGAGAAAATGACGTGGACATAGGGGCAATGGGTGTTCGATCGTGAGTGCGTGAGGTGCGCACGAGCGTAGCCGGATTGGGTTCCGGGTGCTCCGGCTCTCCCACGTTCTACGGCATCGCACCGTAGACTCCGGCTGCTCAAGAACAAGTCGAAGGAACCGAATGGCAATCACGAGAACCCGCAGCGGCCAGGGATCGTCATCGGCCTGGGTACCGAACGCACCGTCATACGCACCGCGCCGTAGGCTTCGCGTGAGCCAGTTCTGTTCCAGGGCGACGCTGGCCAGCGCCAGTCCTTGTGACGCGCAGGTCACTGAACTCGAAGCCTCCCAGCATCTACGACAACGCAATTTCGCGGTCCTGACCAGTGCAGGACGTCGCCACCAACTTGGACGCCGACGTCAACACCAGTGTCTCCCGCCACACCTCGCCCCATCATGCGTCGGCACATAACGCCGTGAGTTAGTTAAGCGACGAACGCTTCGTACTTTCTAGCCTGCTCCTTTCCTTCACTTGTTGTCTGTGTGATAATTTTGTTTAGAGCTTGTTTAATTAGTGTGTGACTTTTTTCGCGTTTGTAGTTATTCTAGGGCTAATGTGTGTTTTGCCTTCGTGTGTAATTAAAAAAATGAGGGTGTACAACGATCTCGCCTCGTTTATTCTCTCTGGCCGACCGATGTCCGGAGATTCGTGACAGGCACATTACCGGCTTAACCACGTTGATGAGTGCGTTGCGTATAGTAAGCGAAAGTTTACTGCTACTCATATTCTAGACTAAACTGTACAAGAATTATATCGTATAATATTTAAATACGCATAGTATTTTTGTTACACCATTAGGCCAAATTATGATTATTCAAAAAAGCAATAACGCAGCTCACACGTGAATACAGTTTTAGCATTGCATATCTATATCCTACGGTAAGTTTGGCAGTACCGTACAATCCCTTTCGCCACGTAGGTATTTTGTTTGAGACCTGTGATAGGCTCCGATCATCTCATCAGGCTGTAGAATACGCAGTGTACAAATGACGCCACTAAGGCGTTTTTGGATTGTAGTTCGCTGACACGGAACGGTGATACCTTGGTGTAAACGCCGCGGTATTTCCAGCACTGCTAATGTATGCTAATGACCAGGACATATAATGAGCGCTTACAAAAAGCTTTGTTGTACTTCCCTACCTATGGCTGGAAAGGCAAATACCGTCCTCCGTAAACTGTCTGCGGAGCCATCATCGAATGATGGACGTCGCTTGAGGACGCTAGGCTGGAGACGTGTCACCCGCAGCAACTTCAGCCATGTCGATGACGTCAGCAAATGTTCCGTCAGCGCCAACCAGGCGGACAGCATGGCATTCGTCATCTTTCACCGGCCCACATTTATCAGCTTCGCAGACCAGAAGCATCAGGTGAGGAATGTGCGTTATTCGGTAATTGGAATAGTGGTTCTTGACTGGCTATGTTTAAGTTTCGAGTGTTACAAAAGCTGACAGTTTCTCCGTGAGGGTTGAGTAGATCAATGCGAAAGCAACAAATTGGAATGTTATACGAAGTAAGCCTAGTAGTGAAATCCTTTAAGATGATATCTCGCGTAGCTTTACAAAACGCTTTCGTGGGTTAATACGGCCGCTCCATGGAGCGAAGCGGTTTCGGTGCGGCGTGTTATTTCAAGGTGAGGTCAGCGGTTAGAGCACAGTCCGTACAAAGGCAGGAACCGTGAACTGATGCCTGTCGAAATAGCGCGCGCGCCAGCATGTGCGAGCACGCCGTATTGATCAAAGTTCGCAGTTGCTACTTAGAATACCCAACCTCTGCCAGTGGGAAGCCATTCCTTCCAGCACAGTTCTGGACGTCATGCCAGGACTGAATGTCCGGGGCAGCCGTATTGCACCAGGTAATGCGACCCGGGTTTGAGGGCCCCGTCCTCTGGGGCTCTACGTAAGAGACAATATTGAAGTTTGCTGCTACAGCAATACAAGTGTAGGCCAAAAAAAAAAACAAAAAAGGAACTGCAGACCTGCGCGGAAAACGCTGAACAGTGTGTGTGTATATATATATATATATACAGGGTGTTTCAAGAAATGTGTCCACTATTTTTAAAAAAATCAGGAAAATTCGGCATTTGCTCGCTGTCTTCACAGTTGCTTTTTCAATAGCGGCAGGCATCTTAGGATGGTTGAAGACATGATTCGGGACAGTAATTAAGAAAGTTAAATTAATTAACTTTTTAACTAGTGGAGTTAGGTGGTTACGTCCGATGGGAGAATTGAAGTCCTTGATGCGAAAAACCTATTTCAGCTTTGAGATTTCGAAAAAGCGGCCTCTATTAATTATTGTGGCGTAATGAAGTTCAGGCAAATTCAGCGGCCAAACCGAAACCGAAACGCGGAAGAGCGCAGCTGCCACATTCGTCTGAGACGTCCACAATGAGTGAACGTCATTATATCAACCATCAATTGACTTCTTGGTGTGAGTGTGTGGGCTGCGCTTGCAGTAGTAGCGCGCATGCCGCACATACGTTAACGAACGGGGAAGCACTGCACCTCTGTAACAGTTGTCTTGAACAGTGACGTCATTCTAGTCGTCTGCTTGTTGCGCTCATCGGTGCTTGGGTTTCGGTTTGGCCGCTGAGTTCGCCTGGACTTCATTACGCCACAATAATTAATCGAGGCCGCTTTTTCGAAATCTCAAAGCTGAAATGGGTTCTTCGCATGAAGGACTTCAATTCTCCCATTGGACTTAACCACCTAACTCCGCTAATAAAAAGTTAATTATTTAACTTTCTTAATTGCTGTCCCAAATCATGCCTTCAACCATCTTAAGATGCCTGCCGCTACAGAAAAAGCAATTGTGAAAACAGCGACCAAATATGGCATTTTGCTGATTTTTAAAAAAATAGTGGACACATTTCTTGAAACACCCTGTATATATATAAATAAAACAATTGCGCTCGAAATCATTCGTTGGAAGCGTTCGCGACCGTCGGGAGGCTGTTCGTGCGACAAAGTTCTCGCCTGAAGCAGACGATGGTCGTACTGAAGCCGCGGCGGCTGCAGCGCGGTTGACAACGGAGTCCCCGCTCCGGCGTCACACGCGAGAAGGCGCCACTCCAAGATCTCGAGGCGAATAGGGAGCACGGGGGAGCACTCCCGCTTAGCGCGGCAGTAAGATTAGCGTGACGGCTATTATTTTCGCTTAGCTCCCTATAAGCAGGGTTTTATTCAATAGGTAGGAGCACACCGCCTCCATGCAGTTCGTTATGCAGTACCTGTCTGAGAGTGTACAGTGTTCCTTACGATCACAAGTTACTTACACGTGCTCGGTGGATGTTTGTCTTTAAATACGCTCAATAGAGATGATGAACCCCCCGGCAATAGAAGGGTGGAAGACATCATGGGTATATATACCGGTTGCTTGTGATTGTCCATAGTTCGAGCGGTATATGTGTTGCTGTGTTGTGTACGATTGTAATGTGTGTGCCGATATCTGTCCCGTATATGTGACGTGAGCTTCAAACGACCCCAGCATGTGCACTGTTGAATAGGAAATGCTCGACAATTATCAGTTTTTTTTAAGGTTAGTCCTTGCAGAAAGAGTGACTCTGCTCTTGGAGGGAGTTTATGCACTCTAGCCCGACCATATTGTAAAATTCTGTGAGGTAGTAGCGTAACTCCCGCAAAGAGTGTTTGTATTCCATCTCAGAAACGTCACTTTACTCTGGCGAGAGAGCTTGTTCACTCTTGTTTAGCCAGAGTACCAGAACTGTGTCGCAAGAGTGTGCCCCCCTTTGCGAAGTAGAGAGTTCCCAGCGCTACTGAAAAGAGAGTGAAATAAGGGACATGCGTTTACTCTCCGGAAGAGAGTCGCCAGCACTCTTTTAGGGCTGTGAGTGTATATAGAAACAGGATCCGCTTGCTTATACTAGCTTATATGATAGGCTTGTATTATATGCAAAACGTTCCTGGATAGCCACGTGGTTACGACGCTGGGCTTCGCATCGTGGTGATGCGGGTTCGAATCTCGCCTCGCCGAGAAGTTTTTCAGCCAAGAATTTCTCTATTTCTCTCTCTTTCTTTCTCTCTATATGTGCTCGCTCTATCACCCATCAATGTAATTGCATCATACGCCCGACTAATAGGCATACGTGTTCTGGGAGCGAAGCAGAAGAGGAAGAAGACAAATACAGCGTACGCTGGTCCATGAGGATGATCTACGACACACGTAAACCTCGACCATAACAGCTCGGCTGTAAAGTAACATCAGGGTCAGCTAGTTGAATACTGAAATAGTAAAGCAACATCTCTGCAATTTCATCACTTTAGAGCTCTCACAAGCGCCCATAAATGACAATCCA
Source organism: Rhipicephalus appendiculatus (assembly GCA_030522465.1). Taxonomy (NCBI): domain Eukaryota; kingdom Metazoa; phylum Arthropoda; class Arachnida; order Ixodida; family Ixodidae; genus Rhipicephalus; species Rhipicephalus appendiculatus. The sequence goes on from JALIZH010025584.1 coordinate 5,157, forward strand.
AGTACCAAGAGTGAGTGGAAAAAAAGAAAAACCTCCAAAAATGAACCGATGAATCCAAAGGAGCAATCATATGTTGAATTCCAATGACAGATCGCGAGCGCTCCACCGGAATGCAAACGGAGCGCGTAAATCCGACCGGGATTGCTCTCGTCGGATCTGCGATTGGAACTCGTGCGCCTCTACGAGAGCGGTTGTTAGACGGAAAACTAGCGAGGGTATGCGAGAGGGTGCGAGGGGGTGCGAGGGGGTGCGAAGCGTTCTCCTGGTCTAGGGCGCCTCGATGGCAGCGTTTTTTCGTTCCTTCGTACAGGGTGGTGACAGCGTTCAGTGTTAGAACCGATATGTAGCCACATCACACAAAGCGATAACTCCCCGTTTTGACCCAATATGAAGAGGACGCGGCCAATAGGTGTTGCCTCCCTGTACGAAGGAACGCTGTCATCGAGACGCCCTACTCATGCACACTGTTTGACCCAATGTGGCAGCATTACACAAAGAGATCCCGTATGAAAATGGTGATGTCCGGGAAATGTACTTGCTGTTTCCTACTAATGTCCTACGTGACCTTTATGGTTCCTCTTCCTTTATGTGACCTGCAGGACACTATTTTATGTTTACGAAACCCTTCCTCTTACTATGGACGGATTCCTTCTTGTTACCTGTAGGATGTGTACTTTATGTTTACGGCAGGATGTTGCCTGGCAGCCAACCATATGTTACCTGCAAGTGCACTTGAGTTCATACGTTGGTAACCATAGGCGTGCGCACGAGGGGGGGGCAGATGGGGCGGCCGCCCCCTTAGACACCTAAGAGAGGGGGGCGCAAAGTCTGCCCCGAACTTTCGCCCCCCCCCCCTGCCCCCCCTTGAAGGGGAACCCTGCGCACGCCTATGTTGGTAACATGTGGTAGTACAAAAACTGTTTTTACCAGTTCCATGGCCAGAGGAGGGCCTGGGGGTACCAAAGCCCCCCCCTCCATTTTCGCATTATAACACACACGCACGCACGCACACACACACACACACACACACACACACACACACACACACACACACACACACACACACAAACACACACACACACACACACAAGCGTGCGAACGAGGGGGCAGCCCCCCCCCCCCGGTCACTTAAGGCGGGGGGGGGGGGCGCAAAGTCTTCCCCATACATTGACTTAATAGGGAAGGGGGGGGGGGGCGCTGCGACGAGCTTTCGCCTCCCCCCTGAAGGCAGTGGCGTAGCCAGGGGGGTGGCACACCGGGCCCGTGCCCCCCCCCCCCCCCCCGAAATTTTTTTTTCGCCATGGCATACGGAGCGAAAAATGACCATTTCAAGGAGGTGCCCTCCCCGAAATCAAGGAGGTGCTCCCCCCCCGAAAAAAATTTCTGGCTACGCCCCTGCCTGAAGGGGGAGCCCTACGCACGCTTACACACGCACGCACACACACACACACACACACACACACACACACACACACACACACACACACACACACACACACACACACACACACGCACGCACGCACGCACGCACGCACGCGCGCACTCGGAACGAAAGCCACAGTGAAAACCAACATTTATTCTGAGCTCTCGGCCGGGGACCGGCCGCGCTGGCCGCAGTGTCTTCCCGATTCCTAAAATTTGTATTTGATATCTATTTAGTTTGACATAAGGACCATCAATCACTACATTAAAATCGCCCGTTTATAGGACTGCACCAACACTTGTATATTTTTAATTTACAAGACATGAACGTTTTGTCGCGATTATTACCGCTGTTGATCACTGTTACCTGCAACAAACGTTTCAAATTTCGCGCGCTTAAATTCCGACCTGCCCTTTTTTTTTTTTTTTTCGGAAGTCAAAATATTGAAAGCCTCACCCATTTACGTTATTTATATCCGGATAAATTTTTTTATAATATTTGAAAGCATAAACAAATATTTTTAGTTAGGATTATTTGCGATGCGCGAATGCAATGTACGTCTGCGCGGCTGTAACCATTACTTGTTTGGGCCTGTTCGGTTGGCGCTCGCCGCCTCGCGAAGAGCCTCGTTTGAGTCGATTTTTCTCATGTTTTGGAGTGTGCTTGCGCTCCGTGTTCGTGTTTTGTGTTCTGCCGGGGCTGCTTATTACGAAGATGCACTGTACTCAAGCGAGGACAAGCGAGGACCTGTTGCTTCGTATCGTGGAGCATTCGCCAGGTATGTACCACTGTCAGCATTGCTGCTGTCAGCGCTTTGTTAACACCGTTTACTACGTTTTTCGTAACACGTGGACGCTAAGTGAGCTTTTGTTAACGTAGCGAACCTGTGTGTGTCATTTCGTCAGGATAAAGGCAAAGTTGTGCGATGTTAAGCGCGGGCGAGCTTCTTTTCTGTGGAGTGTAAAGCAAAGTGCATGCGCAGCTGGAATTCGGCGGGGGGATTTGAATAGAGTTGTGGCGGCGGCGGCGGCGCCAGCCTTTGTCGCCAGTGGTGTTGGAAGGGGGGCCCCGCTCGCGATGAACCACTAGCTTGGTTTAATAATTGTGGGGCGAAGACTGCGTTTGTTAGCTGTAAGCGTTGATCGTGCCTAAGGCGCGTGTGCTTGAACCTGTTCATGTTTTTAGCGCGCTTGTTCGTATTGTGCGCTCAAGAAGTGAACGTGTCTAAGGCAGTTTCATATGCTGTACGTCCTCTTTTCAACAGCTACATGATCGTTATATGCTACGGCTACTATCAGAGACGTGTTTTCCTTGCGGGTGGCCAAACTTGTGCATGTGTATGCATCCGCGCCGGCAGGCATTTTTAAACTACCGTGATACTCGAGTTGATGCGTGTGCGTGTGCAGCATGTTGCTTCGTCTTAGGCACGGCTCGCGAAGCTTGCACTTACGGTTAGGTGTTCATGCAGCCCGTTTCGTCAAATTCGAAGTGACGTTTTAATTCACCCGCAACATAGCTTGCCTGATGCGGCAGGCACCCGTGCATTTTGAGCCGTTCGTTAAAAGTGAAATGTATTCGAACGAATCCTTCATGTCTATTTGTGGCCGAATTGCTGTACCTTAACTGTGCAAGCTCTAATTCGATCACTGAGTCAGTCCACGGGTTCATGCATAACATATTTTATTCTGCTTGTTTCCACCATGTTTGGCTTTCGTTATTTTGTTCTGGTTTATTAAAAATTGTATGCGCCTCGCCCCAGCTTGGTGTTGAAACTTCGCTAAACACTTTTACGTGTACGAATTATAGAACAGTTTGGACCACCACCTCAGATGACATTTTCTGATAGATGACAAGCTTAACAGTATATCGGATATAGTAAATTCTCTAGGTATGCGGGATGTTAAAGGGATCTGTGGTATGTGCAGAAATGAATATTTTATTTATCGTTCAAAACTCGCAGTAATGTTATACATACTTGATGGTACGCATGCATAAGTCGATCATGCATCATGCATGCGTTGCTGTTAAAATGTAAAATTAGACAATGTATTTATCTGAGAACAACAAATCTAGACTGTGTTTCTTCAAGCTGTTGGCATTGAAGCAATTATAGAACTTCAGAAATCAGTTTCATCGAATGTTTATTGTGTATTGCTAAATCGCGGTCAATAGCTTCCAGGATTCTGGTTGCCGGAGATTGTTGCAGAGGCTTGCATGCTTTATTAGGATGGTATGTGGTTCAAGATGGGAGCCTTGTAAAACTTAGCATTTGCACATTTTTCTCCATACGGCCATTAGCCTGCGATGCTTAAGTGAGGAGTATTGCCTTGTTAGCCAACCAGAATCATTGAAACTAATGACCACAATTTAACAGCATACAATAGTAATTTAGTGAAACCAATTCCTGGCATTATAGGTATACTCGTCCCAATGTGAGCAGCCTGAAGAAAGCTACATTAGTCGTATCCAAAAGTAAACGCGTAATTTAATTTTATATGTTACCTGCAATGGATACTTGATGAATGTGCAAACCGGCATGCATGTGCCGTGGTATCACTGAATTCACATGTCAACCCACTATGCCGGAACACAATTCAAGCATATTTTTGACACATCTGCTATGTGTAAAGTGCATATTCTTTCGTAAGGTTACAACTGTGTTCACCAAGAATGCATCAAACATTTTTCTTGTAATATCTCTAGATTGTGTACATCCTGCTTGTTTTAAACTTATCTAAGACACATTGTTCCTGATAAGTTTTTTAAAATACTGTGTGACAAATTGAACTTTGCTTACAGACACATGTCACTAAATTGTTATTTTCTTGTTTCAATTGCAGCCTATACATGCTCCTTGTACAAAGTGAGTGTGAAAGAAGTCCGGGCAAGCCTGTCATCAATGCTGGCTCATGAAGAAGTTGGCTGCTGATGTACAGCAGCTGCACACGGCTTCTGTTTCCTGTGCAAGGGGAACTTCACTGAGCCACCTGATTGCTGCGTTCAAGGAGCTTGCATGTTCAGGGTGTTCAAAATTAAGCGTTTTCTTTTTCTTTAAAAAGTCACCACTGTAAGTTACGTAAAAGCCACTTTTGTAGATGAGTTATGTATCCAGGGGGGCACAAAGCGAGACAATAATTATCGCTGTGAGCCGTGCCGTTAAGATTGAATAATGAGCTTATTAGTGACGGCAGCAAGCAGGCATGTATGTATTAAAAAGTTTGAGCCAGTCGCATTTCTACATAGGTTCACTTGGAAGAATTCTACCATGTCTGCTGAGATATCCTGCTGGAAAGTTTAGTTCCGGCTTGCATCATACGCATGCAGGACAGTGAGCACTGGTACAAAGCTACTCCCTGGTGTGCCGCGTTTAATCTGACAATGGGTCGAAGACATAGGCAAACATAATAATGGTTACCCCTTTTACTACTGGCTTAGGATAGCAAGCAGTGACTGCTCGTCACACCAGGGAGTAACATTTTGCTGATCCTCACTGCCTTGTATGCGTAATCATGCAAACCGCAATTAAATTTTGCAGCGAGATATCTTGGACCACTTACATGCTTGAAGAATTTTTCCAAGTAGAGACCCGACTGCCTCCAACTTTTCAGTGCAAACATACCCGCTTACTGCAGTCACTAAAAATTTCATTATTTATTCTTAGTGAATTGGTCAGCTGACAGCATTAATGTCTGACTTTGTGGCCCCCTGGACACAGAACTTGTTTTTTTTAATATACTGAGTGAGCTGCTCTCCAGACTTGTATGTCATGTTTTAATTTGTTTTATGTGCATTTAGTAATTTTTAAAAAATAAACTTTAAGTGTTTTGACGCGGTAGCATAATAATGATTTTATTTTCACTTTAATATTCTGTGAACATTTTATTGGAATACGTTTTTGTAACCTTAGTTATTTCATTGTCTTCTGGAAGTTCATATCATAAGTGCAATTAAGTGGTTTCCTACTGTCATACTTAATCATACTTAGCTTTGCTAATATGTAACCATGTGTGATATTTTACAGTGATATTTAATCACGTCTAACTTTGTTAATGATAACTGACCGAAGGCATTCTGAAATATTGAAACTTTACTCTGTCGATTGGGGGGATGAATGGTGACGACATTTTAAACTACACAGTCTTCTGAACTACATTGCAACTACACATTTTTCAACTACGTAGCAACTAAGGCAAGCAGATAAAAGTCAGCTTGCTTTAGTCACGTGAAGTGTGATGAAAATAATAATTCTTGGGTTTAACGTCTTAAATCCACGATATTATTATCAGGGACGCCATAGTGGAGGGCTTCAGAAATTTTGACCACATTGGGTTCTTAAAATGCACCCACATCTAAGCCGACGGGCCTCAAGCATTTCTTCCTTAATTGAAAATGCGGCTACCACTGTCGAGGTTCGATGCCATGACCTACAGTTCAGCAGTCAAGGGTTGCATGAAGTGTACGACTGGTTGTGGTCTATAGTCTTTTGCTTCCAATGATGCATGCTAAGTTGGTGCCAACCAGGTATTTCTACTAGTGCACTGATGTTTTGTTTGTCATATTCCTAATTTATTGCAATATACAATTATTTTAATCTGTATTTATTCTGAGTTTGTTGTGAAGTTATGATTGTTCGTTCTATTACTCTGTAAGGCTGCATACATTTGTAATTAGGCCATAAAGCCCAAAAAGTCACTTTGATACACTTTCTATATGGTACATCAGATGGCTGATTTGGGTGTGCAAAGCTTATCTAAGTAGCTATAATGTTTATAATGCCTTGGAAAGCGCCTTTTGGTCATAAAATACTGTCATGAGTTTCTTACTTAAAATATTTATATTTGCGTTTTGCAGAAATGAATGTACTCTCCGTTACCTAAAAAGATGCTGAAAAAGTTGACTCTTAAAATGCTACTGATGTGTTCAAGCTTCACGAGGTTAAGGCTGATCTGTTAATCTTAGTTCTCTTCAGCCATCGACGGATGTACATTGCCTGTTCGAATATTCTCGGTAAAATGCACCAAACTACAGTGTAAATGATAATAAATGAATAACTTTGCAAAGTTTCGTATGCATATGCATGTACCTCCCAATTACAGCAGCCTGCATTATGTGGCATCATAAAGGCAACGCACTGGCATAACGTCTGGTCTGCATAAAGGTAGGCTACTCATAGGACACATACAAGACGGACACTTGAGGAGACATAAAGGCGGCGGCCAAATTGTGACAGTTGGGATACATACAGGACGGTTACACATCGGATACATACAGGACGGTCACAGATGGGACACATACAGGACGTACGCTTTGAGGAGACAGAAAGTAAGCGGCCAAATCGCGACATCTGGGATACATACAGTTTGTGTCCTCATGCTGCCTCGGGGAAACTTGCAGTACACTTACAGGACATCACCATTTCCATAAGGGATAGCTCCACTGTTTGAACCAATATGGCGGCGGCGCGGACAACGTGTGTCACCACCCTGTACAAATAACGCTGGCATTGAGGCGCCCTATCCTGGTCGTCCAATTGCTGCCCGCGACTGTATGCAACAGCTCGTGACGGAATGAAAGGCGAGCGCACAGTATACGTCACATGAACTTCCGGTCAAATCCGCCGATTTCGGCGGAGCAAGAAGCCTTGCTCCACGGAGCAATCCGTAATCGGTGGTTCCTCTCAATCTGCCATTTGAACACACCATTCACGCTTCCAATCGGCCATAGGAATGTGATTGCTCTACTCGGAGCAGAAAATGTTGATCTGGATCTGCCGCTGGAATTCAACATTAGGATAACGACTTCTGTCAAGCATTTCTTCATCCCATAACTTTGCCGTATTTCGCCGTCCTTTCTTCTTCACTGTTGTGACAATGATACTGACGTATCAGTTAATGCCAAACATATGGAGCTGTTCTGGGGAGCGATCTGCGCTTTTCACCTCTGTAATACCCGTACGCGAAGTATTTGCCAATAGCAAAGACTGTACCGGTACTACGGCCCACAAAACCGCACCTTAAAACTGTCCGGAGTTTCCCTCTGCACATTCTTCGATCCACTTCACGCATTCGTTCCGCAAGAAAGTAGGGACCGTCAGTAGTCCAGGCATTACGAAAGTAAGGGTCTGCATTTTCCCAGCTGCCGAATGAAACGAGGAAAATTCTGGGGCTAATTAGGGCGTTTTATTGAACAGAACTGCTTGAACGTGTTCCAGATTTGATTAATCAGTTATGTTTCAGTTATAATTTAACAATGTGGCGTATGTTAATTTAATGAAACGGTTTTATTAGAACCAATGAGAGGGCATCCGTTGCGTTTTAATCAATTAAAAGTGCCTCATCATAGGCATGCGCAGGAGGTGGGCAGGGTGGGTGGGCGGCCGCCCCCCCTTAGTCACCTAATGAGGAAGGGCGCAATGTCTGCAACATACATTGACTTAATAGGGATGGGGGGGCGCTGCGACACACCTTCGCCCCATTAAAGGGTAACCATGCGCACGCCTATGGGCCTAATATTGAACATGATGTTGTTTAGAAACTTCGTAGGCTGTCTTTGTATTCGTTGAAATTCTTGTGTTTCCTTTCAGCGAAATGCAGTGACATGTCACGTTGCTTGAGTAAGACTTGTTGTGGGGCGAGTTGGTTAACATCAATGGGGTACATAATAGCGCAAACCATGTTTGTTGGCAGCACATCCCTCGCGCACAGAAAGGTATGCTCCCGTGCGATTCCGCTCACTCTAAAATAGTCAAGACAGCAATGGCTACCAACTGTCGTGAGATCAAGATAATAGGCAGAAGCCACGACACATTAGCGCGAGAGTTATTGGAGGCGTTCCATATTAAGAAGAGAGGCACGGAATGCATCAGTGATACGTCTGTTTCACTTTACCAAAATGAGCTGCAGCTTCTTGATATGCGAGTGTGACCAGTGTTTACCGATTTTGATGCAAGCATGCGCAGAGAGTTGTAATCTGGTGGCTTTTTTTTTTCAAATAAACAGTTGAAGTATGGCGCCCGACCTATCTGCTCTCCCCTACTTCTTTTCTCGAATCTGTATTTTTCCAAGTTTGGGCTATTTTGTACCCCATTCACGTTGCTTACTTGACTGCTTTCTCTCGGCCAGGTTTGTCGTAAAACGTTCACAGAATGGCTATTTACCACCGCGTTGCAGCTATTACATGCTGCTTATCTAATCCAAGATCCTAGAAAGAAGGAAACAGTTTTTCTGGAGTAGTAAGTATTCAATGACATTTGGTTGAATCGGTGAAAAACACCGTCCTGACCCTTTCAAAGTGGTACATCCGATAAAATTTGTCTAGGCCAAGACGCAAATCATTGAAGAATAACGCATTTCAAGAATGTGTGACCGTTGAATCTTTTTTTTTAATTATGGCAGCATCGTAGTAGTGGTGCAAAGCTTAACGCAAGAGAGGACCTGGGTGGCCTCCTTCCTTTCTCTTTATATCTTTCTTTCTTTCTTCTGTTTCTTTTTCTGTATCTTTATTTGCATCTGTTTCTATTTCTTTCTCTTTTTTTCCCTTTTTTCGCTCTCTCTGCTTCATCTTCGGTATTCCTTAGATTCTCTTTATCTTATTATGTCTATTTCTCTCTCTTGCAACGTCTTTCTGTGTCTTTCTTTTTATTGATGTACAGTAGAACCTGCTTGCCACGTTCCCGCTCAATATGATTTCACGGCTACTACGCTCGAGACTTCAAAAAATTAGAATAACCCCGTAGAGCTGTGCATAATACGTTCCCCTTAATACGTTCCCGGAAAATATGATTACTCGGCAGATACGTTGAGCACCGAAAAATCTGTGGTTGTATAATACGTTTTGCAGCCATAAACTCCCAACTGAATCTTTATTTCGGAAACATGTTGTACTTATACAGCAGTGATAAACAAGAACACTGGATTTCTGGACCCTTATTTTTTGTTGCTTATTGCAGATGGATCCGCTTTGAATATCTTGCTACGCTGTTTTGATGTTTGCTCAAAAACATTCTGTCTAATCTAAATGAACGATACGCACTACAGTTGTGATATTAGTGTATTTTTTGATGAAGGGGTAGATTGCAGTGCAGTTAACGTCTTTGTTCAAAGCAAAAAGAAAGGAGAAAGCCAGTGAAAGACGCCTGCATTTGGTCAATTAGCGCACGATGTCTACTCTTTAACTTTCATATTCCAATATACTACCGCAATCGGGTAACTTCCGTGCTAGCGTTTATTGGCTGGAGCAGAACAGCCAATAAACGCTGGAACAGAACACAAGTGCAACTGAGTTGCCTGTAAAGCGAGACAGAGAGAGAAGAATAGCTTTTATTTTGGTCGGGCAGAATGATGGGGGCAAGAAACATATTTTAGAAACCGGGCAGTATCGCGCATGAGTCGGAACGCACCCGCGCGTTGCGATGCATGCGCGGCTCTTTGGGCCGCTCCTGCTGCCGCAACGCACCGCGCGTCGCGTTTCTAGGAGCCGGCCAGCCGGTACCCCGTGTCATAGTTGACGCTAGAACTGTCAAACACCATCAGACACTGTGGAAGCTCTCTTATATCAATGTACAGGCGCGGCCACTGTTAAAGGGAACACTTGCACGCAGAGCATGGGTGCTATGCAGGATGGCCCGAGCTTCTCGGGCACACGAGTTTGCTCCGAGCTCGCACTGCGGCGGTCATGGCACAAAGACAGAGCGGAGCGCGTGATAGCAGCATTGACATAAAATTACACCATCAACCACTAAAGGGAACCATGTGTAGATGTGAAGCAGCGGGCGCTAACGCTTACACTGGCGGCGGCGTTGACGCTGGCGCTCATCGCAGCGTTGCGCAGGAGAGAAAAACTGGGGAGGCGCAAAGCGCGCAGTGATGGACCGGTGTTTCCTACTGGAACATGCCAATCGCTGCTAATGGGCAATGAGAGACAGAAGACCCCGACTGGACACAGAGACCCGCAGTTCGCTTTTAGTTAACGCGCACGCTGCGAATTTTTATTGTTCAACAACGCACAGGAGAAATCTCCCACCGGCACCGCCTTGCAGGTCAAGATTCAGTGCCATATATACGGGGTGGCCAGTGAACCGTTGTGCAGCGGGAGCAGTCGGTTTTTTCGACCAAGAAACTTGCTAGCAGATGCTGCCTGCGTCGGCGTCGCGAGGCGAGGGAGTGGGGGGAGCGTCGGAGAGGAGAGAGAGGGGGGGACGCGCATGCGCAGTGGGTGTGTGGACGCCGCGGGCAGGGATGCCTAGAGGAGAGAAGGCGAAGCGTAGGAGGGGACAGAGGAGGGGAGGCGCATGCGCAGTGGGGGGAGTGGTTGCCGCGGGGAGGGGATGCCTAGAAGAAAGAGAGGGGGGAGAGGAGGTTTTCTATTTTTTGTTTAAAGGGTTTGCGCATGCCCCGTGACAGTGATGCGCAGTAAGGGTGGTCACGCGGCACACCACCGCCACCGGATTAAGCTTCTCCATAAGATGCTTCACATCTAAAACGGCTACATGAACGAGCGTGGCGTCAAAAACGCATGTGGGGCATCTGCGGTGGTAATCAAAGAAACACCGCGTGCGAACACGTCAGCGCCGCCACTCAGTCCACATTTCAACAGTGCAGCGACGTCAGCGCGATTGTTGCGCTATCATTTTTTGCCAACTCAGCATTGCGCCTCCCACAGGCGTGTTCGTGGGCGTTCTTCCACTTTCGGGCATGTTCTTTCGTTCCACCCGCAGCATGAAAATTTCCACTCTCCAAGGCAACAAGGGTGCACACGCTGCACTCTCGTGCAGCTCGTTTCGCTTCTATGAAATATTGCGGATAAATATACGGACAGGTTGTCACCAGGGGCGCTCGCATCATGGCGGCAACGCGGCTGTGAGTGGTACGTCGTGAGCGCGGTGAAATTGAATGTGAGACATCGCAGCCACGTGATGATATAACTATTATTCATTCGTGCATGTGTGCACAGTCTGCGCGATAAAGCTGATAGATGAATAATGCCGCTCGCTGGCGTTGCGGCGAGAGCACTGCTCCTTGGCAAGCGCAAACGCGGTGGGTGGACCCGATCTTCGCCGCGGGCGTCTGTCAATCAAACTGATTGACGCGTGAACTCGAGTACAAACTCGTTGATTCTGAGAAGGCCCCAGTTCAACTCGTGACTGTCATGGTGCCCGTGTGACTGTCAAACGTTTCATGCGGTGGACGCTAAGCAGCAGCTTCTTTGCATATAAAATAATTTGGTCAGCCTTTACTACTTGTTCAAGGTTGGAGCCATAGAGGAGCTTGTGATCATCTAGCTTCTTCCAGCGTCGGCCTTCTCTCATCTCGTCAACCTACTCACGTCGCCCCCTGTGTTGGCCCATTTTGACGACTCGGCACCCACTGAAGTACGTACCGATGCTAGCGGTCATGGCATCGGCGCTGTTCTCGGCCAAAGTCAACGTGGTCAGGATTGTGTGATTGCATACGCCAGCCGCCTTCTTTCCGCCTCTGAACGGAATTACTCGATAACAGAGAGAGAGTGCCTCGCTCTTGTTTGGGCCGTCGGGAAATTTCGTCCATATCTGTACGGCAGACCCTTCACCGTTGTCAGTGATCACCACGCCCTCTGCTGGCTGTCTTCTCTTAAGGATCCCACTGGTCGTCTTCGTCATTGGGCATTACGACTGCAAGAGTACACGTTCACTGTCGTCTACAAGTCTGGCCGCCTGCATCAGGACGCCGACTGCCTGTCCCGTTATCCCGTAGACCCACCAGAACCTTCGGCGAACGATATCATTCCATCTGTGCTCACCATAGCTGACCTCTTCAACATTTCTGCTGAGCAACGCCGTGACCCGACTCTCCGCAAGATCATTGACCGCCTCAATTCAACGGCTCCCGACTCATCCCTTCGTCTCTTCGTGCTACGCGATGGCACCCCTGCTTCGTCGCAGTTTGATGTCTGACGGCCCTGACCTCTTGCTTGTGATTCCGGCACACCTTCGTTCGACTGTTCTGGCCCAGGTTCACGATGTGCCAACAGCTGGGCACCTCGGCGTTTCCCGCACATACGATCGTGCTCGCCGTAGGTTCTACTGGCCAGGAATGTACAGATCCGTACGTCGTTACGTAACATCTTGCGACCTTTGTCAGCGCCGGAAGAAGTCCACACTACCGCCACCTGGCTATCTTCAGCCTCTCGAGGTCCCATATGAGCCATTTCATCGTGTCGGCCTCGACTTGCTTGGTCCGTTCCCTACGTCTGTCTCGGGAAATCGATGGATCGCCGTTGCCACGGACTATGCCACGCGGTTTGCCATTACTCGCGCACTTCCAACCAGCTGCGCGACCGACGTAGCAGACTTCTTCCCCCACAACGTTATCATTCAGCACGGAGCACCACGGCAGCTCTTAACCGACCGTGGCAGGCAGTTTCTTTCCAGGGTCTTCAATGACATCCTGGCGTCTTGCTCGACCAAACATAAACTAACCACGGCCTACCATCCACAGACGAATGGCTTGACGGAGCGGATGAATCGAATCATTACCGACATGCTGGCAATGTACGTGTCAGCTGACCACCGAGATTGGGATTCCGCATTGCCTTTTGTCACGTTTGCGTATAACACGTCCCGGCACGAAACGGCTGGTTATTCGCCATTCTTTCTCTTATTCGGCCGAAATCCAACGTTGACTATGGACACGATGCTGCCTCCTTCCACGCACACACCTACTGAGTACGCTCAAGAAGCTATTGCCCGCGCCGCCTATGCACGTCAACTTGTACACGTTCGGTTACACGACTCACAAACGGGCCAACAATCCCGTTACGATAGCCGTCACAGAAACGCCCACTTTGTTCCTGGATCTCTTGTACTTCTTTGGTCTCCAGCACGCCGTGTTGGGCTTTCTGAAAAGTTACTGTTCCCGTACACCGGACCATACCGTGTATGCCGTCAAGTGACTGATGTGACATATCAGATCGAACCATTGTCTTCGACCCCGTCGACTCAACCCTGCTCCGACATCGTTCACGTTGTCCGTCTGAAGCCGTATCGTACACCGGACCCCACCGACGCATGTGTATAGTGGCCATTCTCACTACCGCCTTTGTTCGGATGCACCGAGTCGGTGCTTTCGCCGCCGGGGAGTAATGTTATGTGCCACTTACCTAGAGGACGAAGAAGTGGAGGACGGGTTCGCTCCTGTTGTTCGCCATCTTGGCTGTTGTGGCTCTGATCACTCTGATCGTGTAAATATTGTAAATACACCCTTTTTCTGTCTCCCCCGTAACAATATTATTAAGGCCTCGGGTTTAGCTACGGTCGCGATATTGTAAGGATGCTCTGCCGGAACTAATCTCAGAGGCCACCGTGCAAATTATTCTAAAGGATACTTAGTACAGACATTAAAAGCTTCAAAACGAATTTAAACAGCCCCTGCCTTTAAAAAATACCATCAGTAAACCTCTCTGCCACTTTTATTGCATGGGTGCACTTTTGCACTTAGTGGAACGACAAACAAATGAAAGAAGATACCTCTGGTTTGAAAACACCGCCCAATGTTGTCGACCGTCCTTGACGTGACGCCGCGTTCCATGGTAACCAATGGAACGTAGCGCGCGCTGAAGGGTGGATCTCACCTTTTCGTACTGTTGACTCGTTCAAAAGGGGGTGTCGCCAGAGCTCGGAAAGATCCCGAGTTCGGGCCATCCTGCATAGCGCCCCCATGTCTAGTATTCCTTTTCTTGAATAAAAACAAGGGCTTAGATTTGCATAAGGCTACTGGTGGTTGACAGCTCAGACTTTTTCCGACAAACTAGTAAAGTGCACGTTCAATGTTTCCCCATCCACTTGCAGTTAGGGGGCCAGCAATAAGAAAGGTGCTCATTCGAGTGTTGTATCTAACAGTGGCCGCGACTGTACAGTAAACATTCAACTACTTCTGTAAGGACAGGTTTCACTTTCATGTTATACCGATTCCTATGACAGAGGTAGCAACCATTTTTTTTTCTTCAGTCACTGCTATTTATGTACTCGTTCGCTGTACTGCGTTTCATGTTTTATAACAGCCAGCCGTCACTTCTTATTGATTATAACAGGATTTGGTATAATGCACGCAGTTTTGAACCCTTGCTTTTGTATCATCAGCGCATTTTTGTCTCTTGTATTGTCTTTGTACCTCTCATTTAGGCATGTATATGTGTGTAATTTCTACTGCATTGTTGCGCAGCGACAATATGGAATGCGCGGCTTATTCGATGTTTCCATAAGCAATAAAAATCTTTAATCACTGCTGAATTTGGCTGTGCTGTGAGAAACTGAAAACTCGGAGCGAGCCGCACGGCTGGCCGGCCGAGGCAGCCGAGCGAGTAGGGATGGTTGATTAAAATTTTTAATCGATTTATCGTTAATCCATTTGGCCTTTACTGGATTATTTGCTTTCGATATGCTGTTTTAATCCATTAATCGATTAATCGTAATTGTTTATGGGCGCTCTAAAAAGGGTATTGCATGTTTGAGAAGAATTCCTTTTGTTTGATATCGACTGAGTCTATCAGACGCGCTAGAGATCACATGTGCACATTTGCGTCTTTGGGTGATGTCATGGATTGAAGGATCTGTGGCCATCGCCCATAGACGATTCGACAGCAGGTCGTATTTCCTCTAAGCCTGCCTACTCAAGCGCACCGAAATCGGAGGCGCTTTCGGCGACCACACTGGTCGAAAAACACACCGGAAACATGCAGCGTGACCGAAGGTGAGGAAATTCCGAGGAAGACAAAGCAGAGGCGAGGAGGAAGAGGAAGTAAATAAGATGCTCGCACTTTGGGACGGCATCTTTCCTCCGTTTGACCGTTGATATTACGGAAGCCCGCAATATCCGTCCGAGATTTCACAGGAACATACCGGCCTCAAATAGACCATCGGTATACAGGCATCTGCGGAAAGTAGAGCAACATGAGTTTTTGCCCCACCGGTTAAAATGAACGGCAGTTGCGCAAGTGTACTTCACATATTTCACCTCATCGTTGCCCTAACTCGGCGCTACGCGCACATTTTAAATCGTGCGTACAGCCGGAACTGTAACAGTAATAATAATAATAATAATAATAATAATAATAATAATAATAATAATAATAATAAAAATAAAAAAAATAATAATCTGGTGTTTTACATACCAAAACCACGATATGATTATGAGGAGAGCCGTAGTGGAGGTCTCTGGAAACTTCGACCACCTGGGGTTCATTAACGTGCACCTAAATCTAAGTACACGGACCTCAGGCATTTTCGATTAGATTGAAAAAGCGGCCGTTGCGGCCAGGATTCGATCCCGCCACCTTCGCGTCAGCTGTAGAGCCCCGCGACCACTATAGACCACCGTGGAGCCATATGGCATTGTATTAGAACATATTGTATTTGGCGACACCCCTCCTTTCGCCTCACAGCAGAAGACAGGGGTCTCTAGGCTAGCTCACGTGAGAGTGCAAGCGTTAGCTGAAAGTCACATTTCTCCACGGCCATTTTCATAATTCGCGAGTGCGCTTCCTAGCGCTGCATATTCGCTCAAGTAATGGTGGCACCTGTGGTGCTTCAACTGGAGCCGAGGTCTTTATATATATGTATGTATATATATATATATATATATATATATATATATATATATATATATATATATATATATATATACATATATATATATATATATATATATATATATATATGATAGGTGTAACCTTAAGAGACACGAAGAGAGCAGAGTGGGTCAGGGAACAAACGGGGGGTTAAGGATATCATAGTTGAAATCAAGAAGAAGAAATGGATATGGGCCGGGCACGTAGCACGTCGACAGGATAACCGCTGGTCATTAAGGGTAACTGACTGGATTCCAAGAGATGGCAAACGCGTGAGGGGGAGACAGAAAATTAGGTGGGTAGATGAGGTTAAGAAGTTTGCAGGTATAACGTGGCAGCAGAAAGCACAGGACCGGGTTGATTGGCGAAACATGGGAGAGGCCTTTGCCCTGCAGTGGGCGTAGACAGGCTGATGATGATGATATATATATATATATATATATATATATATATATATATATATATATATATATATATATATATATATATATATATATATATATATTGTGTGTCAGATGCCATCCATTTATTCCAATGCACGCGTTCTTCTTCGTAGGCTTTTCCTACCACCACCGTGTTCATACGTTACACTCTTCCCCTCCCCCTCGA
>JALIZH010025586.1:0-64408 GCA_030522465.1 Rhipicephalus appendiculatus
ACTAGCATTAGTCGCTTGAATATATTGCTTTTATTTTTGATGATCACGCAGCCGCTTGTCGGGCACAGTTATTCTCCGCGAATGTTATTTTGGGGGGTCAGGGCAGATATATATATATATATATATATATATATATATATATATATATATATATATATATATATATATATATATATATATATATATATATGCCCCGGCCTTGAAAGCAGAGGGGGACTATGGATTTTTCGTTCCGACAGGTGTCAGTAATAGGCCTCTCCAGAAACATTCAGCAATCTGCAATTTGTTGTGCGGAGGACCCAATTTCCGAAACGCCGAAACACACATTTTATGCTTCTCACTTCCACTGCATTTATCTTTGTTCCTGGAGCTACTTATCAAATATTCTAGTCCACTTACTTCTTTCTGCTTATACGGTTCTTCTGCTGACACTAGCGTTTGGGTAGTCCTACTCGCCCAAGCAAAAATTATGTCCGACAAACGAGAACTGCTCGCCCTCATTATCCCTTTCTCTCTCCGTGTCTGCATGTTTGTGCGTGGGGTTACGTGAACTGCGCGGGAGAAGCACAAGAACAAGGGACCAACGAGGGCTGGCGCTGACTTTCGAGTAAAATTTATTAACGTGATATCTTGAAAATGAAAACAAAATAGCAAATGTGATCACAACTCATTGAATTGTGCATGAAGACATGAAGTGAAACAAAAACAGAAATAACAGCAAAAGAGAAAAAATAAACATCAAGAAAACCAACCGGACTTACGTCTGCCTTACACATGTAGAGGAACTAAGGTAATCTATTTATTTTTCAGTTGGAGGAACGGAAGGTTTACGGATGCAACTACCTTTAGAGCTAGCCGCAGCCTCAGTGATGATGAGCGTGTTATCATGGCCGATGCCTAGCTAAACAACGTGTGTTATCGAATGCTGGAACGCGTCTGCGTTGGGAACAACCAATTGCAAGAAAACTCAGTTTCTTTTTGTACAGAAAAATAGCTGTTATCTTGGCATTCCTCAGTATTTTTTCCTGACTCAACATTAAACGCAGCGTCGATGGCAGCTCCAGCTTTACAAATGAACGATACGTTACGGCCAACTCGAGAAACCCAACCTTCCTTGTCTGAGGCCAAGAGACAAGGGTTGTTTCTGGGGACGTAAGGCACGACCCTTCCCACAGGAACACATGCATCACGGCTGGAGTACCGACGAAGCACATCTATACCTTCATTAATGAGAACTAACAGACAATGATGCCAAGGAAAGTATAGGGGATGTTATTCCGAGTAATTGTAATGTAAATGTGAAGAAAGACTTCCTTCCTTCATTCATAGCGAGGGTCTCGTTCTGGCAGACTTGATGCCTTCAGGTTGTATGCGAGGGATTACTAGTCAGCCGCTAGCTCGTATTAAGATCACAGGCTACGTGACGTCAACAGGCAAAAAGAATGTTCTATACTCGCCGAATGGCAACAGGCGGCGCTGACTGGCGAACCCACGTTTGAAATGCACATATATACCCTATATAGTGGACGGAGGGATGACCGCCACAGTAGCTCAGTGGTAGAGCATTGGACGCGTTATTCGAAGGTCTCAGGTTCGGTCCCTGTCGGTGGCAAGTTATCTTTTCGTCCACTTTTCTTTCTTCACATTTACATTACAATTACGTCTAATAACATGCCCTATACTTTCCTTGGCATCATTGTCTGTTCGTTCTCATTAATATTGTCTTTAACAAAGCAAACGAGCTCTTAAATTTACCCCTATTTCATTCATTCATGGCGAAGGTGTCGTTCTGGCAAACTTGATGCGTTCAGGTAGTATGCGAGGGATTAGTAGTCAGCTGCCAGCTCGTAATAAGATCACGTGCTACGTGACGCCAACAGGCAAAAAGTGTTCTACACTCGCCGTAATGACAACAAGCGGCGCTGACTGACGCTCCCACATTTAAATGCGTATATATACCCTATAAAGTGGACGGAGGGATGACCGGCACCGCAGCTCAGTGGTAGAGCATTGGACGCGTTATTCGAATGTCGCAGGTTCGTTCCCTGGCGGTGGCAAGTTATCTTTTCGTGCACTTTTCTTTCTTCACATTTACATTACAACTCTAATTACGTCCCCTATACTTTCCTTGGCATCATTGTCTGTTAGATCTCATTAATATTGTGTTTACCAAGCAAACAAGCCCCTAAATGCACAATTCGTTCCTTCATCTACACCTTCAGACACACAGCGTTAACTTTCAACCTCTGGAGCCCAATTGGACACGCTCTGCACCATTGAAAGAAGTCCTGCTGGTGAGTTCTGCCTTTCAGAGGCAAACTTTGGTTCAAGAGCGATAGTCCGTCGAACAAAGTCTGGTAGAGACACGCCTTCCTGGGTGTGAACCTGGTCTGTCGACTGTGTTTCAGTAGGCCGTTTCTGCAGCCGAAGGATGCTACTTACCTTCAAAAGTACGCTCAATGAGAGCACCTTACTCGCGGCATTTTTTCACATTTTCTGACTGTTCATGAGAGCCACGATCGACTTGAGCATGGAATGCCTCACGGTACACTCTTGCTGGCCTCACTGCCTCCGAGAGCAGGATTTTGCAAACTCGTTTTGCTTGTCCTGCTGCAGGTTAAAACCCTCGAAGGCCGCTGCGACGTGCGTGGGGATTTGTTAAGTGAAATCCCCCCTCTCCGTCCTGGGTGGCGCAAACCTGTGCACAGATGCCCAATATATGCCGCATGCGCCACACATGATAGAAGGCAAACTTTCGTAGTCAAATCAGATCATGAGTAGCGAATACAGATATTACCAAGTGTATAAGAACACGTTTCTCAAGCGTAAACAAGAGAAATCTAGGCCGTATTATTACACGATGACATGAGCTCTCAACAACCCGCCTAATTTTCGGCTTGAATGTACGTACTCTTAGAGGATCAGTCGACTGCGCATCAGTATACGTATGACAAGATGACACCGTCATGTCATAGTGGTCACACTTCGTCACTTCGCTATATACTGGAGTGTGCCTGACATAGCGTGCGTGTGTGACAAACATAAATGACATATCATTGCATGAACTGCAAGTGAAATTCCAGCTAGTTGGTAGGCATTTATGTTTTAGTTAAAGCAGGGTTCACGAAGACGAGGGCGAAGCTTAAAAAATGCGCACAACATATGCTGACTTGCAGTTATACTTAAAACACTTTCGTGCATATAAATTTGTACAACAACATTACCAAAAAAAAAAAGTACGGTAATATTACAGCCAAGCTGTTAAGGTCGAAGCTGGCCGTGTGTCGTAAATCGAAAATGATTTTCATCATGAATCGGCACGTGACATCTTCGTTCTCTTTCTCATCAACGTCCTCTTCTTCCTCTTCTGCTTCACTTGCCAAAAGACGTGGCCCGATTTGTGCATGCAATAATTTCATGGGCGAATTCGAGCCCGCGTACCCACGTTCCTAACACAAGCGTCTGGACCACTCGGCTAGTCAGGTATGCTGGTAGAGCAAAGCATAGCCTTGTGTAGTATTGTACAGCAAGGTGACGGGAAAAAAAGTGGGGTTGAAGAAGAGGTGTGAGGCTTACGAGGGCAGAAAGGAGTGTGGAAGAACGAGTAGAAAGAGAGAGATAGAGAGAAGTAGATAAAAAAGAAAGGGAAGGAACAGAGAAAAAGATAGAAGGCAACAAGCCGACTACAGGGATAAAAAAAATCAGAATAGGAAGAATCGGAGAACAAGATAGGAGGTGAGAGACCAACTACAGAGAGAGATAAAAAAAACAAAGACATAAAAAGACAGAAAAAAACGAGAAAGAAAGGGAAGAATGAGAGAGAAAGACGGAGAAAGAAATAGGGCAAAGAGAGAAAGAGTTTAAAAGCAACATACAAACAGACAAAACGATAGGAAGGTGAGAGACCGGCTGCAATGAGAAAGAATCAGATAACAAGTGCACGAAAGAAATAAAAAGACAGTAGGTGATAGACCGACTGGACAGAGAGAAAGAGATAGAGAAACAGAGACAGAATAGAAAATAAAGAGAAAAAAAAAGAGAAGAAAGGAAAAAGACGATAAGAAAGAGACAGAAAGCAACATATGCAAAAAAGAAGACAGGAAAATAAGAGACAGCAAGCATGGCTGTGTATATTACAGCATCACAGTATAACAAGAAAGACTATCACCCTCATGAACCGGCACGCACTGTATTCGTTTTGTTCTTCAACTTTGCCCTCTTAATCTTCTGCTGCTCTCCCAGAACACTTGCACTGATTTGTCCGCCGCTGGATAAAATACGAAGGATGGTCGAGAGATGCTATGTTTAACACCTCAGCAATCCCATAAATCCCGGTGTACCAGGGTAGTGGACCATTGTGTTGAGCGGTGGGGTTTGTCCAATTTCTGTGGCACATAGGCGCTATAGGACTATTACGGCAGTACTATATTGGTCGAGGTTTGACCTGTGTCTTGAACAGAAAATTATTATCGTCATGAAACGGCACGCGCTCTAATCACCACCCAAGCATTCTATCCATATGGTTAACAAGAGAAGCTGGAACGCGCCCAGCAGCTCTGCTGTGGCCCAGCCTTAGTGAAAGCTGCGCTAAGGCTGGTAAAGCGACTTAGCGCAAGCTGCGCTAATTTTTTTACTAAATGCCGACCACACTCTTTCACGTGCTCTTTAAATGTCAGAAGCTCACATTGTGCTCGTCGACAGTGCCGACGGACGTTGATTCGAAGTGTATCCGCGAAGTTCATGGGACAGGTCCTAGACTTC
The DNA here is from genome assembly GCA_030522465.1 of Rhipicephalus appendiculatus. NCBI lineage: Eukaryota > Metazoa > Arthropoda > Arachnida > Ixodida > Ixodidae > Rhipicephalus > Rhipicephalus appendiculatus. The sequence goes on from JALIZH010025586.1 coordinate 4,762, forward strand.
GCTTCGGAGAGCAAGGTGTACCTTTATGACAACGAAACCATGGCAGAAAAGCGCTGTCACCATATAATAGTTGTAACATTTTGCACGTGCTGTTCAGCATCACTGAGGAAGGAGGACTGAAGGTTAGCACACCCGACACCTCTCCGTCTGACATGAAAATCTTCCAACAGTACCCTTGTATGCTTTTGTGTGTGGGGCGAAAGGATTATTTTGCCCTGAAACATAGGCGAGCAGGCAATGAACAGCAAGGAAAAATGGCTTAACTTCTTAGAAGAATATATTCGTAGGCGAATCGGAATACCATAACTAAAAAGCGCGATAAGAATGAGCACTGGCTTAGTCCACGGTGGAGGAGGCTTGCGGGTACACCCCCCCCCCCCACCCCCCCGCTCCCTAATTTTTTTCGACCTTGCACGTGTATATGTACACGCACACGAACGCACGCACGAGTGCACATCAATTATAAGTGAACCTCTTCCCTACCACCCCACCCCCCCCTTGAAAAAATATTTCTGGCCGCGCTACTGAAAACGAGGACACAGAGGAAGGTGACGACACGAGCGCTGACTTACAACTAAATAAATATTTATTGAAAGCCAAATAAGATATATATGGGAAAGTTCGGTGACAACGTACAAGAAACTAACAGTGGCAGTGGCATAGTTATCTAAAATGGCGCTCTACATAATCTATTTGAGCTTTATGCAGTGTTAGCGATGGTTGCGCGATGCACTCGTCCCTCGGTTTGTGTATGAAGGATTTTTCGGCAATCTTGCGCGTACTCACCTATCTATCTCTAAGTCCTGACAAATAGCACTCGTGTTCTCCAAGTCGAATAATTAGGCTACTTTCACTGTAGTCAAGGTATGCTGTACCGCATGATGGTAGTATTTAATACAGAATAGCTTCCTTGCATTCGATAAACTGAAAAGTACGCTTAACTCCACACGCTGCATAATCAGCCCCACGACATTCACAACATGAATGTTCACGACATGCAGGTCTTCTGTCACAATTACTGTATCACATTAATGACATTACGCCTACATCGCAAGGCTCTCGCGGTCGTTCGAATAACTTAATATATGTCAGACTGTAAGCGCCCACATTGCAAACCTGCAGCAAGAAATTAGCTGTATCGATATGAAAGGCATACATAACACCGACAGCGTGATGTTCAAGAATGGCATGAAATAATACATGTAGTGTATGACATAACATAAATGGCATACATGACATGATGATATTTCGTTCACTGGAACATGTAAATATACATTAGATAATATAGATGACACGGCATAACGCTTACGGCGTGACAGGAACTGTATTTTACTCGTATAGAACTAGCACTATACTTTTATAAATGTGATCTTGTGCTTTATAAGCATACGATAATGTGCATGCATTCGCGACAAACGCGCCATATTCAATTGCATATCGGGACATGAGTCACGTGGCAAGCTATCAAAGGCATGACTTGCATCTGCGACATGGCTTCAATGGTCAATTGACCGTATGACAATGTCAAGGTTGCCGTTGGCGGCTTCTTGGCGCCAAAAGCGGCTGCTTTACGACCCCGTGTGGCGGCGAAAATTTCAGGTGGACTACGTGGTTTCTTTGTGGCTACTTTGAACTGTGATTGCGGCGAATTTATCCGCGACTGTCTCATATTCGCAGATAAATCAGCAAGCCAGTCTAAAGAAGAACTATTGTTTTCAAGCTTTTCCAAGCCCTGCGTGACGCAAAGATGGAGTGACGAAGTGGCGCTCATGTAGGCAGACGCATGGATAGCACGCTGCTGACGTTGCCCACCATCTCTGCTTGCATTGCGCACCTGTTTCTAAGAAAGAAGCGCAGCGGGTGTGCTCGTGCGAACTTCACAAAAATAGATATCAGCAACAGAATGAACCTAGACTCTTAACCTTAAACCAGATTTCGCTGCTTGAAGCCTGGCAGATACTATTTTATGTGGGCTAATCAATTTCCGTTGACAACTTTGAAGAAAAACACGTCCAACGCTTTATGTTTCTACTTTGTCGATGGCCCCCAAATCACGGTGGAAAGAGGCTCTGCATGTGACAAATTGCATGTAGCCGCACTGAACGTATAATTTCTTTATTTATTTACAACACACCTGTGGCTTTCCCCTCTTTTATGGCTTGAAAGCCAGAGAAGAGGGAAAGACTGTGCTCTTATTTCTACGTTTTTGCTTATTCAGGAAACATATTTACTTTTCAATAATAACACCCTTTTCCCAATATAGCTTTTAGTTTATTTGGCTAGAAATGAGGCTCTGAAATGAAATAGGATGGCAACATTTGGGTGCCGTTCTAGCTTTTTCTTGGCTGTTTTTCAAGTTTGCCGAGCGACAACAATAAAGCGATTGTGGTCATTTCCATGGCTGGAACACCCCAATACGCTTGACATAACATCGTTTATATTACATGATGTACACGCAACCGTCTTTCCTTTTCGGTGACTGCGCACAACCGGCTTAGCTTATAAAAATATCTTGCGCCAAATACCTTTTGTTCTTGCGTCAATTTTTTCTAACGCTACCTCACAATTCCTATTGTTACCAAACTACGTCTATAGATCAAGCGCCGTCAGAGCTCGCAAACTGACTGATCTCTTCTATTCTTACCATAAGCCAGCTTCCAGAAGGCGTGATCACCGGAAAAGAATAACAAAATAAATTTCAAAGTAAAGGACATGATCCATAACTTTGATATTAAACCGACATGTAATTATTTTCCTTTATTGTGCTATGATTACACTTAAGACAAATGGTACGCATGTATATTATATATATATATATCTTCTCAAGCGGCATTCCCGTGAAAACTCTATATCTGTGGTAAAGCGCCTTGTGTAGCAAATTCTACAATATGCTGCAAACTCTAGTTCTAAAACTTCGAGCAGAGTGCCAGCGGCAAATCTATGCGCGTTATGAACGTTCTCTTTACTCAGACTGCGGAGGCCTCTTGTGGAATTCACGTGTGTTGTAGACCTACGTTCTGTTAGTATCATAGGTCGGCAAAACTTGTGGAGCTCACTCAGACTCACTCATGAAATATATTTTGCGCTCAGGGCTCACTCAGACTCAGACTCACCAAAATTTTCCTGAGCCGGACTCACTCGGACTCACACTCACCAAAATTTTCTTCAACCGGACTCAAACTCACCACAACATAACTCACCCGGACTCACTCAGACTCACGGCTCGATTTGAGTCTGAGTGAGTCCGAGTGAGTCGACTCATGAGTCCGTTAGCCTAGAATTAGCTTTTTCGACCATGGTGTCAATGCCCTAGAACACCAATATCTCATGTAATCGGAGCTCTTCTTGGTGCCTTTTGATATGTACCTTCGATACTAGTTATGAGTGCTCACACACCAGTAAGGTCATTTTTCTCGAAAGGGATGACAACATAAGATATATTTATTTTGAACAGCCGTGGAAAAGTTAACGGGGGGGGGGGGGGGAGGTCAAGGCGCCCCCCTACGTAATTTGCGCCTCTATCAATAAATATTGAAATGGTTTATGAACGACACTGCTTTGGAACATGTGTGAGTAGACGTGAGTAAAACCGTGAATCCTGGCAAGGCTGATAGTAATGCTGAAGATGAGTAGATAGGACCATAGGTCAGCAAAAGAAGGTGGAGCTCACTCAGACTCGCTCAAGAAATATATATTGCGCTTTTGACTCACTCGGACTCTGACTCACCAAAATTTTCCTGAGCTGAGCTCACTCGGACTCGCACTCACGAAAAATTTCTTCAACCAGACTCACTCGGACTCAAACTCACCAAAATATTACTCACTTGGACTTACTCAGACTCAGACTCACGGCTCGATCTGAGTCTGAGTGAGTCCAAGTGAGTGACTCATGAGTGAGTTCACCGACCTATGGTTAGTATACAACAGTAGGCAATGTCTACTATTCGCCTCGAGATCTTTGAGTGGCGACCTCTCGCGTGTGACGTAAGTAAGAGAGAGGGGTCGGGTGCCGCTTTTCGCGCGCGCACTCGCTACTTGAAGGCTGCTGGACGCTGCCGGCCAGTCTGTCTTGCTCGAGTTATTGAAACATTAGTAGGCAAGTTCATAAAGCAATTTGTACTGAATGTCCAAGCAAAATGCCCAGGGAAATCAAGCTGAGTTGCCGTCAGGAGCACGTTCAGTGTCGATTGCTCCTGGTGTCTACTGCCAGCCATGAACAATACGTGTACATCTGCATTTAAAGCGACGATTTCTTTTTTGACTGTTCGACGGCGGTACTACACTCAAAATGACTTTCCGGCCAGCTGTCGATCACCGATATCAGCGTTTAGGCTTCGGCTTCCGTGTCTGCGTTAAAGCGAAATATATTGCTGTGAAGCGTTTTACGGTTAGCTTTGCGCCTGCCGATAACCGCCGGCGCGCGGCCTTATCATTTACGATCATTAACCGAGACACGTCGTGGTTTATCTGGGATGATCATGGCCCCGCACGTTCACTATGAGATAGTCCCAGATTTTGTGGCGAGTGCACTAGGTGCTTTTGGGGGGGCATATCTCGAATGGTCAACGCCACCTTTCAATTCAGCGGGCATTCTGTCCACCAACGGCCGCCAAGCACGTTGTTCACCGCCACCGAAGCCGATATGTACAGTTTTTCTTACTGGCTGCAAGTCCGCCTAATAAACTGGTTGTCTTTTAGTCTACGAGCCTCCCAGTCACATTTCTTTGGATTGCCGTCACTCCTACGTGACATCTTGTGGAGGTGCTGGGTGGGCACAAGAACTATCCTGCTACAACCACCCCAGAGAACAAGGACACTGAAGGCACGGATACTCGAAGCTATCGCCGTCTGCTACCAGGCCACACGCGACCACGAAAAGAAGCTTCCACATCCACCATAAGCAACCCGCCGACACCCACCCCTGTCTTTCTGCAACAGCCCCGGGTAGCTCCAACTTTCCATGGTTACGCCGCTGAAGACCTGGACGAATGGCTCGACCAATTTGAGCGGGTGGCTACCATCAACAGGTGGGATGACGAAATGAAGTTGCAATGTGTTTACTTTTTCCTGGACGGCCCCGCCAATACGTGGCCCGAAAACCACGAGACCATATTGACCACCTGAGAATTTCTAGGGAATGAAGTGCTCAAGACCTTCACAAGCATCATGCGAAAAGAAAGGGCCCAGCTGCTGCTAGAATCAAGGATCCAACAACCTAATGAGAGACTAAACGTGTACGTCGAAGAAATGAAACGTGTTTTTCGGCGAGCGGACCAAAACACGACCGAAGACAAAAAGGTGCACACCTTATGCGAGGAGTGAGAGACTCTCTTTTCGCAGGTCTCATAAGAAATCCCCCCGAAACAGTCGGTGAATTTCCTCAACAAGCGCACATCATTGAAAGAACCCTGGACGCCCGGACTCAGCAATACAACCATACGTTTCAGCTTAGCTCGCTCTACTCGGAACCGATTCGAGATGGGCGAACGACTTGCGGGCCAACAACCAACGATTTGCTGGTAGTTATTCGTGAAGTGGTTCGAGAGGAACTACGTAGGTTGCGGCCGTCTCTCTCACAGCCCGCCCAAGCAGCAACTCTTTTGGACGTAGAGCGTGAAGATGTCCAGCAGGCGCTTGGCTCTGCGTCAGCGACGACTGCCATGACTTACAGCCGAAGACATGATTTACGCCGCTGCACTGTCCAGTAGCCCGCCCCGACGAGACGCGCCCAGGCCCCTTCGGCGAGACCCAGCAGCCACAAACAGCCATTCTCTCATTCTCGCCGGCCCTACATTCGCCAACCTTCCTTCCTTGTGTCCGTGTCTCTAGTGTTGCGCTGTTAACCAAGTTCGCGATGAACCTGGAGAACTCCCTACGACCGTCCCCCTGCGCTTTCATTGCGGTGAGGCCGGTCACATTCTTCGACACTGTCCCTACGGGTGAATGGGACTGCATGGCTTCACTTCTGGGGCACCGCGGCCATGCCCTGGGCGGCGATCTCCGGCAATCGCAGACTACTTGAGCCATACAGAGTACTTGTGCAGCCGTTCACGATCACCGTCATCGCCACGCTTCGCGTCCCCGGTCCGCAGCAACACCGCGCGAGGAAGTTCCCCAAGGAAAACTAAAACCAGAAACCTTTGGAGGCGAGGTTGCTTCAGGACGAAAAGTCAAAGACCCTCCACCGACAACCATGCATGACAGCACCTCATCTACGATGAGGACGACTACAATGGCAGCGACAAGGAACAAGAACAGACCAAGTATCCGTCGAAGCCGTGACCCGAACCCAAAATCAACGCGACACTCCAGCATACATGTCACCGACCTTGAAATATCTATCCACGGCCACAAGATAACTGCCTTGATCGACACAAGTGCGGACTACTCAGTCATCAGTGGGTCCATTGACAGCACAATTAAAGGAGGCAAAGACGACTTGGGCCACAGATCCGCACAGTGGGAGGCCACATCCTCACCACATCGGGGATGTACTGCTACAGTGACAATCGACGGACACACATACCTTGTCACTTTCTCGGTGCTGCCACAGTGCTCCCGTGACGTCATATCAGCATCGACTTCTCGACTAAACATGGCGCGGTTATCAACCTCGGTCCCAGGTCCATCACACTTTCCTCGGATGAGGCCATAAGTTCGTACTCGGCATTACACAATCGTGCAGCCATCCGGGTGCTCGAGGATGACGTGAGCATCCAGCCCCGATCAACTGCTCAAGTCACCGTAACCGTTGCCACTGCCGATAGCGTCCATGGCGTCGTCGAAGGTCACATACAGTTTTTGCTGGACCGAGATATCGCAATAGCAAGAGGCATTGCGGAATTCCGCAATGGACACAGCTGAGTGCTGCTACCAAATTTCAGCCGAGAGCACCGTCGCTGGGCCAAAGGCACGATCATTGCCTTCCTCGAAGAAATTGTCAAAGTGTGTGACACCCTCGCCCTCTCGGACCCAGCAACCACGACCCCCGCAGATCGCAGCGGACAACTCGCAGCGGACATTTGACGTAAACCCTTCCCTGCCGCAGCGCAAGCAGCTACTGCTCCAGAACCTTCTTCAAAGTTACGACGACTGCTTCGCTACGCCTTCCCAGGTCCGACCAACCTGATAAGAACTTGTTGTTGGGCGAGTTGGTGATTACATAACATGATGATTTTAGCGCTAAAAATACGAACACGTGTTAGTAGCGCCTGTCCTGTCTCTCACATGTGTTCGTCTTTTTTAGCGCTAGAATCATCATGTTACCGACCAACTTTTTTTGCAAAACATCGAATTATAGCCCAAGAAAACACCCGCCCTCTCTATCAAAGTCCTTATCGTGTGTCGGCACGGGAATGCCAGGCCATCCTTGAGCAAGTTGAGGAACTGTTACATGACGATGCAATTCAGCGATATAAAAGTCCATGGGCAGCACCGGTCGTCCTTGTCAAAAAGTAAGACGGAAGTTTTCCCATACGCGTCGATTACAGACGGTTGAATAGCGTCACCAAGGACGTGTACCCTTTACCCCGGATCGACGATACTCTAGACCTCCTTAGCGATGCAAAGTACCTTTAGTCCATGGATCCAAAGACAGGGTATTGGCAAATTCTAGTTGATGAAAGAGATCGAGAAAAGACCGTCTTCATTACGCCAGATGGGTTGTATGAGTTCAAAGTGATGCCATTTGGACTTTGTTCCGCTCCTGCAACCTTTCAGCTTTTAATGGACACAGCTGTGGCAGGCCTCAAGTGGCAAATATGTCTGGTATACCTGGACGATGTTGTCGTCTTCGCTGCCAACTTTAGCGATCACGTGAAAAGGCTTCGGACTGTATTGGACGCAATCAATCATCGGGGCTGAAGATGAAGCCAGTAAAGTGCCATTTTGCCTACAAAGAACCACAGTTCGTTGGCCACATTAAAGGCAAAAACGCGGTACGACCAGATCCCCAAAAAAGAGTCGCTATCGCACAGTTTCCTCAGCCAGAAGACTAGAGATAAGTGAGCAGATTCTTAGGGTTGTGCGCGTGTTACCAGCGGTTTGTTAAGAACTTCTCGCACATTGCCGAACCTTTCAGACAGCTGACCAAGTCAGACGTACCTTGCAAATGAGAAGCTGCGCAACGTGACGCATTCAGAGAACTGCTGCAACGTTTGGAGTCACTGCAGGTGCTCGGTCACTTTGATAACAAATGCCGAAACTGAGATACATGCGAACGCCAGCATCAATGGCTTAGGCGCCATGCTCGTACTGAAGCAGAAAGGCTGGCAGTAGAGCTGTGCACGGGCCTAATTTTCAAGCCCGAGCCCGGCCCGGGCCCACTGACTGCGTCGAAGGCCCGCCCGAGCCCGACCCTAAAGGGCTTCGAGCCCGTCCGGCCCGGCCCGACGTACAAAAACACAAACCCGGGCCCGGTCCGGCCCGACCCTATGAAAGTTTGCTGCAGAGACAAGATACCACTTTTTCTTCATGTGGCATTTTATTCAACATATCAAAGTTAAACATACGCAAACGACACATCTTAGTGTGTATACAAAGATTACAAGTTGTGTAAAAATAACAAGCTGTGCAGTGATTCGGACTTCAGTGAAATGCGGCGCTCCTGCATCACATATCCCGTCGAGCTGAAGTTCCGTTCGCTGCTCGCACTGGTAGCCAGAAACGCAAATATTTTTTTCGCAAGCATAGCAAGCTTGGAATAATTAGACTCCTTGTTCTTCCAGAAGTTTAGTATCTGTGATGCAGGACAGGAGGATGATTGCATGTGTAAATAATCACAAAGGTGATCTGTGGGCTCATCGCTAAGTGCTAGAAGACAATTCCGGCACAGCGTCTATATTTTTGGTTTGATGCGGGCTTTGCACCTGGCCCGGCCCACCCGATGCCCGAGATGAATAGCCCGAGCCCGGCCCGGGCCCGAGATGGGAAGACGTCCGCATACCCGAGCCCGGCCCGCGGGCCGGGCCGGGCTCGGGCTTTCGGGCTACCCGGAGCCCGTGCACACCTCTAGCTGGCAGCGACCCATAGCGTATGCAAGCCGGTCGCTGTCGAAGGCGGAAGCGAACTATTCCAGATCTGAGAAGGAGGGTCTGGCGATAGTATGGGCCACGTCAAATTTCCACCCATACTTGCATGGCAGACCCTTCAAGGTTGTGACGGATGATCACGCGTTGTGCTTGTTGGGCAGTGTGAAAGATCTTTCCGGCCGCCTCGCTCGATGGAGCATAGGGCTTCAGGAATTTGACGTTAAAGTGGTCTACACGTCTGGCCGTAAGCACTCCGACGGAGACTGCCTCTCAAGAGGCCCTATCGGCACATGCCCAAACCACGAAGGCGAGGACACCTTTCTCGGGCCCATCAGCAGCAGACTTTGCACAACAACAGCGCGCAGACCCTACCCTACAACACCTAATCAAGCACATCGAAGGCAAAGCCTCCATGACCCCCTGCACCGTTCAAGCGTGGGTTATTTTCCTTCTGTATGCAAAACGGGATGGTCGTCGAAAAAACTTTGCTTCGAATAAGGCAGCTTACCTCTTTGTCGTCCCAAAAAGCCCCAGAGAAGTAGTTCTGCAAGCTTTACATGATGAACCCACTCCTGGCCATCTCGGTTTTACACGCACACACCGCAGAATTCAGGAAAAGTATTACTGGCCCCACATCTCCGCAGGATGTTGCGCGGTACGTCAAGAGTTGCCGTGAATGTCAGCGCCGGAAAAGACCTCCAACAAGACCAGCTGGATTCCTACAGTCAATTGAACCACCATCGAGACCGTTCTTAAGAGACGCGAAGTTTTCGTGAAATACGTGGCAACTCGTGCTTTCAATGATAGCCCACAGCCCGCACACATCAGACTCGCCAGGTTTTCTGTAGCCACGTAGGTTATTTAAATGTTATCGTCTGACCTTTTCAGTTAAAACTCACCCTGTTTTACTTCCATATAGCATTCGTCAGCGTTTTTGTAGTGCATGAATCCCATAACACGGTACGCGGGAACTGAGCAATCTCAAACTGGCAATACATTAAAATAGGGCACTTTGTCCTTTGCCAGAAAAGTGCTGTTATGAATCGTGCGAGCGACGTTTCAGGAATTCGAGGACGCACTTGCTTCCACGATAACCGTCCTTCACCTATGTTGCTTTCAGCGCTTCGCCGCCTGTCTTTGCACGTTTGTTGACAGGTGGCCGCACACTGCAAGCGATTTGCTTGTTGGCCAGTTTTAGAGCAAGATGTTCTCCGCGCTCACAGGCTAACATGGTGACGCGGAGTGGTCGAAGTCCTTCGGCGGAGGAAATTCTTCAGATTGCTCTCAGCAGTGATGTTGAAAGAAACCATCTTGACGACGAGGCTTTTTCACTGGACGTAGAACGCTGTGAAAGCGCCGAAAGTGACAGCGATGATGAACGATCAGCTGCTAACTCCCGAGGAGCGAGTTGCACTTGTGGCGTTGTCTCGAAATGAGATCGCCGCGCTCTGGGAACACACGGACACTGTAGACGTGGTCGGGCAAAACAATTAGACACGTGTACATTTATTTAACTGCTTTTACAACGATTATTTTCGCCAGCCGAATCAAATACACCACTAGTGACACGCTAAACAACCTTATACAATATACCAATACAACACACAAGCAACATAACAACAATGTTCCGCGAATGCGATGTCGCCGATGGTCGACTCGCCACGAAGGATCCATGGAAAACGACACGCAGTTGCCGTCCCGCGCGGATCCTCCGGAGGAGACGTCCATGCAGGCGCGCTTCTAAACCCCAAAGAGACTCGCATCTTTTCCTTGAGCTGCCCTGGCCTCTCCACCCAGCAGCGCGGCGCCGACGCTTTTATATTGATTCTTCGACGTTGCGAAAACATGCGTGTGCATTCTTTTCGATATTCACGTTTCGATTGTGCTGATCGAACCAGCAACATCCTAGTACAGCGCATTGCGCACGGCTAGAGTCTGGGTATGTCAGTGACACAAGCGCTAGTCAACGGGATGTCAAATGCGTGTGTTCCTCTGAAGTAGCTCCGCGTTCCTGACTGTGCAAGTAGTGACGACAGCGTAATATGTCTGCAAAGCATCACCACGTTAAACACGCGTTCCTCTGGAGCAGCGATGGCGCTGCTCGCTAGCAGCCTGCTACTGCGGCAAATCCGTCAGGCAGGCTCGGTTCGTACTGCCTCGGAGTGCCGTTCAGTTTATACGTCCATTCTACTTCATGCAGTTTTCTTTAGGATGGACAGGATTACGCAAAACGTCGTTGATGAATGGTAACGGAGCTGACACACAACTTTCACACCGCGGCATATAATTAAGTGGGAGCACTTCGTACGTTCCATGGTTTGGAAAAATATTTGTTTCTGGCTCATGACATCATCCGATGAAAGTGGCACAGGCCGTACGTCGGCACGTCCTATCTGTTCCTATGCTAACAAACAGGTTGCCCCTCCTCCGGGCGCCATCTTCAATCCCACAGCGCGCCCCCTACAGTTCGTGGGCATTGCGAATAACAGAACACGAATGCCTCGCCCTTGCCGACGTGGTGTAGAAATTCCGTCCTTAGTTGTATGGCCGACCCTTCCGTGTTGTCACACGTCATCACGCACTCTGTTGGCTTTCTTCACTGACAGATGTTACTGGATGACTTGCACCTTCAGGAGTGCTCCTACTCAGTTGTCAACAAGTCTGCGCGCCTTCATCTGGACGCTACGTGCTTGTCCCGCTGCCCTGTTGGCCAACTAGACAAACCAGTCATCGAGCCTAACCCCAGCATTATCTCTGTTTCTGCAAATTCGCGACGGAATAAGTCGGAATGCTTCTTTGCGATCACTCATTGACCGTCTTAAATCTATGCCTAACGACGCGTCCCTGCACTTGTTCGTCCTCTTGAACGGCACGCTGCACCGTCGTAACGTCGAGCCGTGCTTTGAGGTACTTCGCGTCGTGTCTAAATCAATGCTCCTGCGTGAGCTCCACGACCATCCATTTGCAGGTCAACTGGGCGTATCTAAGACGTACGACTTTGTATCGTGCCGCTTCTGCTCGCTAGGGCTCGCCTGCTTCGTTCGACGTCACGTGGCCTCTTGCGATGAATGCCAACGTCGGAACCAACCTGCGGCACCCTCTGCTGTACTCCTTCAACCACTCTCCATTCCTACCCAACTTTTCTCTCGTGCTGGTATAGACATTCTCGGTCCTTTTCCTGAGTCAAACTCATGCAACAAATGGGTTGCCGTTGCTATAGTCACGCAACCAGGCGTGCCATCGCTTGAGCGCTCCACACCAGCACTGCTTCTGACATGGCCGGTATTTTGCTTCACGTTTTGTACACCATGGCGCCCCTCAGCAATTGCTCACGGATTGCGGCCGCGCATTTTCGTCTCCAGTAATCAACCAATTTTTGCGCGCTTCCTCAACACAGCACAAGTCGACCACTTCCTATGAACCCCAAGCAAAGGGAGCGCACAAATCGCAACCTCATGGACATGCTCGCAATGTATGTCTCATCGGACCATCGTGACGGGGACCTGGCGCTACCTCACGTTATCTTCGCATTCATTTCATCGCATCACGACACCGCCAGTCATTCACCTTTTTAAGTGCTCTGTGGACATGATCTGACGCTGCCACTGCACATCCTACTTCCGGCCTATACACAGCCTTCTAGCGAATACTTACGTGATGCCATCGCTCGCGCGACCATGCGCGTCAGATCGCTCGCTCACTGCTGTCGGCATCACAAGCAACCCAAAACACCCGTTACGACAGTCGACATGTCAAAGTTTATTTGTCACCTGGTTTCTTCGACATCCTGCGCTACCGAATTCGTCAAGTTGGTTGGTCAGAGACGTTGTTATCTCACTTTATGGGTCCTTACCGTATCATACGCCCGGTAACGGACATCACCCACGACATCGTTTCCGTCTATGAGAATACTCCATCTGAATTCCCCCCCCCCAGTCAAGTAGTGCACGTCTGCAGACTTCAAGCTTACCGCTCTCGTTCAGACGACCATGTTTAAAGTGCATTGAAACGGCGCTTATACCGCAGTGGATCCTGCTGCATAGCTAGCACAATGCAAGATTTGGACGTCCGGCCTACAGAAGACGACGAAGAGTGGCCTGTCCGCTGTGCGTGCTGCCCTCCATCTTGGTCAATTTAGTGCATCTCAGTGTGAATATACTTGTAGATCATCACGCCTCGTGTCTGCTCTGTTTGCGTAAGAATGCATTTGCAACGCTATTTTACAGCGTAAGTTGTGGACTCGCTCTAACAGTAATTTTGGTGGCGAAGTTGCCGACTGCTACCGCTGCTTTACGTCGCATCAGCCGTCCATAAAGGGAGCGAGAATGAGCAGCTGAGTTCAAGTAAGAATCGAATCCGGTTGCTCCACGTGTAAGTTTTCCACTTTACTACTGAACCAAGACAGTTCTTGCGAAGTGCTACGGAAAAAGCCCTTCGGAGGCGTCCTATCACCCAAGAAACCAGGAGCCAAATTCACAAAAGTTATTTTGTAAGTGCGTTTTCCCATTGGTCAGCCAGCTTCGCTAATGGTAGGTCCTGCATCGTGATTCGCTGAAATGTTTCTTCAAATACGGAAGCAAAACTCCTTGCCGGCCTAGTTGAAACGAATTCATATTTTACCCACTTTGCGCGAAACAAACAAGGACGAAGGAAAGAACACACACGGACGAGCGACTAAGGGAACACTTGTCCAGCCTCAAATGTCGCCCAAGCACGCATTTGACCATGTATTGTCAGGAATGTGGGTGCATACCTCAGCCTAGTAGCGCTAGCATTTTGTTCAAACACCGAAACCAAACAGCGAGGGGAAATCGTGGAAGTCCATTGGATTGAAAAAATCACGCCATATCCACGAAGTGAATGATGATGAGTGGGCGAAGCTCGATCGTTTTCATACATGGCAGAAAGAGAATGTGTGGTCTGGAACGCGCTTATATTTCATGGTCATCAGCGTCATCGTCATCGTTATCACGTGCAGTGGGTACATTCCACTATACTGGAACGCGCTTATACTTCATCGTTATCACGTGTAGTGGGTACATCCACTATAGTGGAACGCGCTTATACTTCATCGTTATCACGTGTAGTGGGTACATTCCACTATACTGGAACGCGCTTATACTTCATCGTTATCACGTGTAGTGGGTACATTCCACTATACTGGAACGCGCTTATACTTCATCGTTATCACGTGTAGTGGGTACATTCCACTATACGTGGCTACCTACCTACTACTACTACTACTACTACTACTACTACTACTACTGCTACTACTACTACTACTACTACTACTACTACTACTACTACTACTACTACTACTACTGCTACTACTACTACAGAGGAGGGACAGACCCACACCCTAAGGAACTTCGCCCCTAAAACTAAAAGAATAGTGCATCAGCCATCCTTCCATTGCTTTGTTAGATAAAGAGATTTCGCTCCTGCCATCATACCTCTAACGCGCTGATCCGAGGCATTGTAATCACATGCGATTGTTATATGCGCGAGTGATGTGTTCTTTGACGAGATCGCGGAGATGATGTTGGGTACTTGAGCTGATCTATTTTCAAAAATAAACCAGTTGTTAGATTGCGCTCGTCCGTGTGTGCTCTTTCCTTCGTACTTGTTTGTTTCGCGCAAAGTGGCTACAAGCTGTAAATGCGGGTCTTGGCTTGCATACACTTAGCTCCAAGACTTGCGTTGTACTTGCGTTGCATTGCACCAGGTTTCGTGCTATTTAGATTGCTGAAATGGAGGGTGGTTCAATAGAGCCCATGTATTAAAATGAGCTGCGATGCGATTTATATTCATCATAACCAGCATCGTCCTTCTTTGCGCGAGGAGTCGCGATTGCAGATAAGAGGGTGCAAATGTTCCATTGAGTTTGCGTGTAGCGCAATTGGGTGTCCCACCACATGAATGGCTTAAAGAGTAGGCAATTCTCAGCTGGCCACCAAAACATCACAGGTGAGACTGAATGTCAAAACAGGACGGAATATCCAAGACAAAATGTCCAGATAAGTAAGACTGTCACTCATGATGGGCCACTTAAATTGAATGTCCGACGAGAGCGCACGCCCAACCGACACGAAATGTCCATTGAACGGTGCGTTAAACCGCCACTGAGTGTCAAACCTTCTTGATTGACTGAAACTGTGTACTTAAAAAAGGCTGATTCTTCAACGAGGTGAACCGACTAAACCAAGCCTTAATGAGCGACGAGGCGAAATGTTACAGCACGAATGAATGCTCATCTGTACTTGATGTCTGATTGAAGTGAATATTCAATCATGCGCGGCGATAAGCGCAGATTGAACATCCCACTTAGGCTTCATATCTAAGATGAAACGTCTTATTGGGGCTTAATGCGTTACATAGAATGTCAGATAAAATTTCTAATCGGGGCTTACCACCTTTAAAAGAATGTCCAGCCGAATCATATTGGCTGTCTATAATGAATTTCTTACGCCAAGGCATGTCCAGAAGAAACTTATTGTTCAATTATACGGGATGTCTAACTTAAAACGATGTTCAACAAGGTACATCGATTACTTGAGTCTGATCTCCAACCGAGGTTCGGTGTCCAAGGTAGAATGTTAAACAGAGACTTACATGGAATGTCCAGCTGAATGTGAACCTCTTTGTGAATCTGCATCTGTTTGGATGAATGAATGAATGAATGAATGAATGAATGAATGAATGAATGAATGAATGAATGAATGAATGAATGAATGAACAACTTTATTTGTCTGGAATAAATTTCCTTCGCCAATACATCCCCAAACGAAACTGAATGTCCAACTGTGCGGAATATCTAACTAGTCTGAACGTTCCAAAAAAATCATCAGCCGAAACTTAACGCGCAATTGAGAAAATGCAATATATACTATGTCCAGTCGAGATCATGTCCAGCTGTAATGTCTAAACGAAACTGAAACTCCTACTTGGAGCATATTCAACGGAGAATAGACATCAAACGACACAGAACGTCCGACCGAGTTATTAGTGGCTGAATACTACGCCGTTAGATTCAGTTTGTGTAAGGTCACTTTGACGTATTTTAATAGTTTTAAAAATTGACTACCACGTCGTTTCGTGCGTGTTTCTTTCTTCTAGTTTTAGATGCGAAGCATCTTATGCTCGGGGCTGTGTCTGTCCCTCCCGCGTCCGGCCACTTTCATGAAGTAGGGAAGCACCCACTATGCGAACCAGAACACTGTAGTACAATAAGGCCGTCAACCACCACTACACATTAGAGCACTGCACGGGCTCGGGCCTACCCGAAAACCCGGGCCTGCCCGGGCCGGGTAAAGTAGGTTTCACGGCGGGCCCGGGCCCGGGTATGAGTTGGCGGGCTCGGGTCGGTGCGGGCCTGGACTTTTCTCGATTCTTAAAGAGACACGAAAGTGAAACACTGTGCAGTGTCTAAACCACTGTGCCAGCACAGTGGTTTAGACTAATAATGTGTATTCTGAGAATTTGAATATCATTCCTTTCACCACGGTAAGTTTATTCACACAGGAAAAAATCAAGACCAATGTTCCATTTTAGAATATCGTGCTGTAATCTCCGCGCTTGGCGTCACGGATTTCAAACTGTATTCGTCGTATTTTGGGGCCACTGGATCTTCAAAATTTCCTGAAACGTGGTATGTTAAGTCTATGGGCTACTAAGAGGTCAATTTACTTCATTTTTACTGATTAGGATCTACGTAGGCCCCAGTAGTCGCCGTCAGAATCTACAACGTGACGACTTCTGCTGCGCGAATTTCAAGGTGGCGTCACCACCCGCATTTCCGCGCTTACGAAGTCTTGTCACGGTGAGCGTGGTTACTTTGGAATTGCAAAACAGTAATTTACTGATAATCAAAAAAATTATTCTTCTCTTCAGTGTCCCTTTAAGTCTATTCCAGAGAAATTGCTCATACATATATGTTTCACATTTTATCTCGAAAAAAATGGTTCTTTTTTGTGGGGCAAGCTATTTGGAGTTCTATGATGGACAAGTATTGAACTTCTTTTGCTTGTTGCATATGGGACTACTTGATTTATCTGAAACGGGCGAGCTAAAAGTAAATAGGCCAGACGCTTACATAGTTAACATCTGGCTATTCTGGGCTTTATTCGCATTCTTTATTATTTTACATCCGAAATGGTATTCTGTGATCACAGTAATTAAGGTAATATAATAAATTTATAACTTATCATCGCAAGAGCTCTAAAGCTGGGAAACGATGTTGAATATTCCAGCCCTCCACTAAAACGAAAGGACTGCATGGAGTCTCGTTACATATGATCCCTATAAAGGCATTTGTTTTCCGTGGCTCTGTCACTGCTCCCAGTGGTCATGTCACGCGAGATGTACATGCATAGCCTGCCTTGTGCGCCCACATTGTTAGCGTTTGAGCTTTCGTCTTGTTCAGCTATAGCAAGGGTCTCAAACTCGCATCAGCTAACGGTCTGCATTCACGAAAATTTAGTCCCGCAAAGGCCAGGGCAAAGGGGTAGGAGGGGTGCGGAATAGCTTGTACCAAATGTCACCTGATTTTGTCATCTGAAATACATTTCCCATATCTCATATATCGGTCATTTCTGAAAGGTATTTGGTGGCGAGATTCTAACAACATATTTATACCTATATCTAAAATGACTAAAATCTGGACGCCGATTCTGAAATATAGACTTTGCTTTCATGGCTAAGTATGAACGCATGGTGGACGCATGGGGTGTCTGACAAGAAAAAGCTTCAGACCTGTCATGCCTTTGTAGCTTAAGGAAGAACTTATAAAGAAAAAAAATCGGACGAAGGCAGCCGTGTGCGGGCCGCGTGTTTGAGACCCCTGCGCTATATAGTGCGAGAGATACATGATACTGCCGCAACAACGTTGGAATGTGCAGGAATAGCATAGGTCCATTAAACAAGGCCTCGGGCAAAGTATATTTGCTTACGAAATGCCTGGCTTGAAAACAGACAATTACGAATTCCGTGTCATGTGATTGATGTCCCTTTACCTCGGACCATATGAGTAAGCGTCGAAAAGCTTATTCCCGCCAGGTATTACCAAACTGGAGCAAACCCTGAAAATAGATCGAGATCTATTCGTCCTCCTCCTGTCAGTCGTATAGTCCAATGACCACCTTCTATACCAGTGCAACATCGTTAGGAAGGCGTACACCATTATAATATGGGAAAAAAAAAACAAGAGAGCGTGGTGCAAAACATGCATAACATACACTGCTGAAAACTGCACGGAGAAACCCTCAAAGAGGAGTTTTATAGATGACATTGAAGAGTGCCACTACGTTAGGGAACGACAGAAATGACGGCAAAAAGCTGGACACCTATGTTCATTGTGCAGAAGTCCGCAGAGACATCCTAAATTTGCTCCAGGGGGTGGAAGTTAAAAGCAACGACTGGCGACGCCTTCACAATTCGCAAGGCAGATGTACTTCCCTGCTGGCGCAAGCAGTGCGAGAAACTTTAGGGCGTCAGGATATGTGATGCAACAGCGCATAATTTGATTTTTTCCTCAATGACATGTGAAGAAACAAGCTGTAAAATATGCCACAAACAACTGCTAGAATTTATATACTAGCAGCGGTGGGATAGATGAAAAGAATGCTATGACAAATATTTTTTTCTTCGTTTCGGCTGCTTATACGTATTTCTAAAAGTACACGTGGTGCGCTCGGTTCATTATAATTTTTTGTCTATGTTAGTGCAGTTACAAGAACGTAACGAATTTTGCTTTCCTTCTCTATTTCTCATGCTGCGGCAAGGGGCTACTATGCTCAGTGATGTTCCGTGCAGGGAATTTTCCCTTTTTCAGGGAATTTTCGACAGTCATTTTGGACGAAAGGGAAAAAGGGAATCTTCGCGATATTGCAGGGAATTTTGAGGGGCAGCGAAATTTTTTTTCTATAACGATCAAAAGGCTGTGGACATGAGGCTTTCGCATGTCGCAATCGTTTCTGGCGAATGTAGCGCGCCAAACCACAGCCTCTAAGGTTCGTTTTTAAAGACCACAGTCTTTAAAAACCCAGTCAACATATATTCTAGTCACTTCACGTTTATTTATTCTTTTTCTTTACGGTAGTTTGCAGTACCTTTCCTAATCAAGTAAAAAAAAAAGTTAAATACCACCACAAAAGCTTGTTTTATTTCACAATATTTAGTCACCATTATTAAAAAGTTGACGTGCTTTTTGTACAAAGTGTGGTGCATATAGATACAGAGCGTCTGCTAGGCACATTAATGTACGCCACGTCACTCAGTAACAAAAAAAAACAATAATAAACTTTTCTTCTTATGCAGTGGCCGTGTGCATAAGAATGTACAGCATTCCTTCCGCATCGCATACCGGTTAAAGCGAGCTCTAAGGTAGCTCCTTCGTAGTATTAAAAGCCGATCTCAGACGATGCTTTGAGTTGGGCTGGAAAGAAGAGAAAGCGATGGGATGAGCGTGAAACACGTCGAAACTTTTTATTGTGCAGAGAAATATGCGGGGATTTTTGGCGATGTATGCGGGGAAAAAAGCCGGAAATTGGGAATTTTCGGGCCTCGGAAAGGGAATTCTTCTGTCCAGGACGGAACATCACTAACCATGCTGAAGACGAGCGCTACATATCATGAAGGGTGCACGATTGGCTTTGTCGCTAGAGCACGCTTTAAATTTTAATTAACCGCAATGTAAACAAAAGGAAGAGAGCTTTCTGTTCCTCGTGTCCTCTGGTTTTATTGCGCGATGTATTGAAACTGAACTCATGCTGCAAATCACTTTCCTTGCTACAATATCTGCGGCGAAACGCTCTTGATGATCCCCATTGTTGACGTTTCGGCACCCAGAACGGGAGCCTTCTTCACAACGATTGTGAACAAGGCTCTCATTATGGGTCCCGCAACGTCAACGCATTTTTACTCCCTTGTGGTCGGTGTCCTCGTCTTTTAGATGTGAAGCATCTTATGGCGAAGCTTAATCCGGTGGTGGTGGTGGTGGTGTCCCGCGTGGCCTCCCTTCCTGCGCATGCGCAAACCCTTTCAAAAAAAATAAAAAATAAAAAACCTCCTCTCCCCCCTCCCTCTTCCAGGCATCCCTCCCCGCGGCAACCACACCCTCACTGCGCATGCGCCTCCCCCTCCTCTCTCCCCTCCTACGCTCCCCCTCTCTCGTCTAGGCATCCCTGCCAGCGGCGTCCACACCTCCCACTGCGCATGCGCGTCCCCCCCTCTCTCTCCTCTCCTACGCTCCCACCTCTCTCCTCTAGGCATCCCTGCCCGCGGCGTCCACACTCCCACTGCACATGCGCGTCCCCCCCTCTCTCTCCTTTCCTGCGCTACCCCCCTCTCTCGCCTCGCGACGCCGACGCAGGCAGCGTCTGCTAGCGAGTTCCTTGGTTGAAAAAACCGGCAGATCCCACGCACTGTGGGAATCGATGTGATGCGAAGCAGCCAGCAAGGAGCAAATCATGCTGTACATAATATGCATGTCATTATTTACATGTTAGGACCTGTCATTTGTGTTCGTCATACAGTCACGTCACGCAATACAAATTTTGGTCTATATCAAGCTAGCAAACTGGACGCAAGCGCACCATGAGCGTGGCATGTCAATGGCATTGTAGATGACATGCATGCCATGATTTTCATGTTACAACCTGCCACTTATGTTCGCTTAATTTTTTACCTCGAATCGCAACGAGACGCGAGACCAATCTGCCTCCGTTTCGCATGCGTTCGTATTCTCGCGCTCTGCGCATCGTGCAGACACCATCCACGTTCCAGCGTTTACATTGACGGACACCCTGTCAATTCCAAAGTGTGTTCCTCGAACGCCTGCGCCCACTGAGACGGGGTCGATCAGAATGGAACGTGATGCGCGCGTCTCCCTCCTTGCATGATTAGAGACGCTGGTCACAGCGACGCTACGCAAGCAAAGCGCGAGCGCTGTAAAGTCCAACGCGACCAGCGTCCGTTTGCGCGCCCCGGCGCCCAAATGGCACTTTGCTAGGGCACGGCTGGAGGGACAGACGGACAGGCGGACGTTGGGCGTGAACATGAGACATTAAAGGCTTTCACCTTAAAATTTGTATGTCAAGCTGGCGAAACGGCCACAAGGGTGTCATGAGTAGAGGCCGGATTTTCAGGCACTAAAAAACCGCGTTTTAGGCGCCAAAAATAGGCAGGTAAAACACTGTTTTAGGCCTCCAAAATCGTAAATATAGGCACAATAAATTTTTACATAAATTCAAATAATTTCAAACAGAGACGTGCGCGACCTGTATCTACGACAGTAAGCAAGAAAATGTTATTGTTTATGACAGCAGAAAAGCGCCAACGGTTGAACACAGCCATGCATTTCCCGCAGAGTTCGCAGATACGGTCTTTCCTTTTTTTTGTCTAGCATGGCAAGTCAAATGTCCACCGTCAAATGAATACACTCCTGGATATCTTTCTTCTTGGAACGGCTGAGAAGGGCAGTGCAGGAAGAGATAGCCAGACCGCGGAGGATGCCTCGCATTAGCTGGGTCTAATCGCGTTGGGTCATTTTCTCTCCTGTCGGTGAACACCTTAAAGGGTCCCTCACCAGGTTTGAGCATTTCGAGTTGACAAGTGTAATTACTGCATGCACTGGGCGCTCACGATCACGTCTGCCAAGATTTGCAATGACACGCATCGCGGAAAGACGTGAAATTTCAAACTGAACGCCACTTGCCCTTCTCGCGGGCGGGCGCCCCAAGATGGAGGGGATGATGTGCAACAAGGAATGGTCCTGCTCTCACGCCGCTCTTTTACGTAGACATTGGCGCTCTGACGTCGCTCACCGTATATAGCACGTGACATTGCGAAAATTATTCGAGGTGACGTGTAATTTGTGTAATCTGTAGTTGAGCAGATGAATGAAAGCGGAAAGAAATAATAAAACACACAAACAGAATGTGAGCGCGTTTTTATGTTTCTTTTTTTATTTCGAATCGCAGCGAGATTCTATACACTGATCGGCCGCCGTTTCACATGCGTTCGTCTTCTCGCCGTTCTCGCGTCGTGCCGGCGCCAGCCCTGACAACTCTTGGCGTGTTTTTGGTGCATCGTCTCTGACAGCAGTTGCAGCGGTGCGATGCGATGTACAGCGGTAAGGATACATGATCCGTGCAAGCCTCTCCAAACATATGCGCACTGAGAAGTCCATCCCACAAAAACAGGCAATACACAACCGATAATGCCGGAACGACACAACATTGATGGCATACTGCTCGGGCGCGTCATGCGCACGTGACCTTGCATGCACATGACGTGTTGCTGCGGATGCGATCTTCCGGCTCCGATACCGAAGAGGGCAGGAAAGGAATTAGGCTTGCGATGGCTACACAGGGCGATTGGCAAGGGTTTCAAGTTTGCCTCTTCGTATCATGGTCGTGGCTCGTAACCAACCAATTTCAAAATTATCGTGGTACACTGCTCTTCATTGGGCACGCAACAGCTTCCAGTGTCTAAGACTCTAAGTACAATTTCTTCTGTGACCTGGTGAGGGGCCCTTTAAGAAGTAAATTACAAACAAAACAAAAGCCGCGCGCACATCACATTTTTCTTTCTCTTGATCCACACTCTCCTTTACCATGACGGCTCTCCACGGTTTTGCATTCATTCTGCACCTTTCCGCGGCTACACAGAGGGACCTCCTGTTCCCTTCCCACCGCCACAACCAGGCCTTCAGGGCGGTTCTTCAATTCCCTCGGCACATCCTCCGCCATGGACGCCACTTTCCTCTCCTTCTCCTATATTTCTCACTCTTCATTCCTCCGAAGACGCTGAGACGTGCTCCCATTTAGGGCTGCAGACATGGCGTCGTTTCCTCTCCTCCAACCGCTCGCACCATGTCGGCGCTGTCGCGTGTGGTGGCTGCCACACCCCATTTCACTGCTGCTATCGGTTGTTTTTCGGAAGTTGGTTGAACTAGAGAACTTGGCTGAACCTTGTAGAGTTCGGAAAGGTCAATCTTGTCCTGTGACATGAATAACGGTCACAAACCGCACTCGAAAACGAAATTTGAGCTTAAATAGTGTTCATATAGGCACCGATTTTGAAAATAGGCATTTATAGGCACTTATCGGCATTTAGGCATGAACGCCGAAAATAGGCATTTATAGGCACTATAAAAACACTATAAAAGCCCTTCTTAACCTCTAATTCATGCTCATATATCAAAGTGGCGCGATAGGAGGGCAAGGAACAAAATAGGCATTTGCCTATAATCCGGTCTCTAGTCATGAGCGTGGCATGCAAGTCATGTTGCACATGACATGTCATGATTTGCATATTGCCACTTGTCATTTATCCTCGTCATACAATCACGTCACTGAACAGCAAATTTGGTGTATATCAAGCTAGCGAAACGGCCACGGGAGTACCATGAGTGTGGCATGCAAGTCATGTTGCACATGACATATCATGGTTTCCATATTACCACTTGTCATTTATGCTCGTCATACAGTCACGTCCCTCAATACGAAGTTTGTTGTATATCATGCTAGCGAAACGGCCACGAGTGTGTCATGAACGTGGCATGCAAGTCATGTTGCACATGACATGTCATGACTTCCGTATTACCACTTGGCATTTATGTTCGTCATACAGTAACGTCACGCCATACCAAATTTGGTGTATATCAAGCTAGCGAAACGGCCGTCAGCGCGCCATGAGCGTGGCATGTAAATCATGTTGTATATGACATGCAGGTCATGATTTTCATATTACCACCTGTCATTTATGCTCGTCGTACAGTCACGTCCCTCAATACCAAACTTGGTGTATTTCAAGCTAGCGAAACGGCCACGAGAGTGTCATGAGCGTGGCATGTTGCACATGACATGTCATGATTTTCATATTACCACTTGGCATTTATGTTCGTCATACAGTCACGTCACGAAATACCAAATTTGGTGTATATCAAACAAGCGAAACGGCCGTCAGCGCGCCATGAGCGTGGCATGTAAATCATGTTGTACATGACATGCACGTCATTATCTGCATATTACCACCTGTCATTTATGTTCGTCATACAGTCACGTCACTCAATCCCAAATTTAGTGTATATCAAGCTAACGAAACGGCCGCGAGCCGGCCATGAACGTGGCATGTAAATCATACTTTTCATGACAAGTTAGTCATGATTTTCATGATATGACCAGCCATTTATGTTCGTCATACAGTCATGTTATGGCATACCAAATTTGGTATAAATCCCATTAACGATACGGCCAGGAGAGCACAAAGTCGTAGGCGGCTAGATAGATAGACAGATAGATACGCTCAAAGTCGCCGAAGTTCGCTAAGAAATGCTTCGCATTTAAAAACCGACTGCTCGCGCTGCACAACCGTTCACTGGCCACCCCGTACATATGGCAATGGATCTTGACCTCCAAGGTGGTGCCGGTGGGAGATTTCTCCTGTGCGTTGTTGAACAATAAAAATTAGCAGCGTACGCGTTAACTAAAAGCGGACTCCGGGTCTCTGTGTCCAGTCGGAGTCTTCTATCTCTCATTGCCCATTAGCAGCGATTGGCATTTTCCAGTAGGAAACACCGCTCCATCACTGCGTGCTTTGAGCCTCCCCAGTTTTCTCTCCTGCGCAACGCTGCGATGAGCGCCAGCGTCAACGCCGCCGTCATTGTAAGCGTTAGCGCCCGCTGCTTCACATCTAGACATGGCTCCCTTTAGCGGGAGATGGTGTAATTTTTTTTATTCAATCATTCTTCCGTACCAGACGGGTGTCCGTCCAAGCCTTGATTGCATCCCCATAGTGTTTGCAGAAAAAAGCCGGCAGATCCCACGCACTGTGGGAATCGATGTAATGCGAAGCAGCCAGGAAGGAGCAAATCATGCTTTACATAATTTGCATGTCATGTTTTACATGTTAGGACCTGTCATTTATGTTCGTGATACAGTCATGTCACTCAATACCAAATTTGGTGTATCTCAAGCTAACGAAACGGCCGCGAGCACGCCATGAGCGTGGCATGCAAGTCATGACGCACATGACAAGTCATGATTTCCATATTACCACTTGTCATTTATGTTCGTCATACAGTCACGTGACTCAATACCAAGTTTGGTGTATATCAAGCTAACGAAACGGCCGCGAGCACGCCATGAGCGTGGCATGCAAGTCATGTCCCTCAGGACATGTCATGATTTCCATATTGCTACTTGTCATTTATGTTCGTCATACAGTGACGTCACTCAATCCCAAATTTGGTGTATATCAAGCTAACGAAATGGCCGCGAGCGCGCCATGAGCGTGGCATGAAAGTCATGTCGCTCATGGCACGTCATGATTTCCATACTGCCACTTGTCATTTATGTTCCTCATACAGTCATGTCACTCAATACCAAATTCGGTGTATCTCAAGCTAACGAAACGGCCGCGAGCACGCCATGAGCGTGGCATGCAAGTCATATGCCTCATGACATGTCATGATTTCCATATTGCCACTTGTAATTTATGTTCGTCATACAGTGACGTCACTCAATCCCAAATTTGGTGAATATCAAGCTAACGAAATGGCCGCGAGCGTGCCATGAGCGTGGCATGTAAATCAAATCATGTTGTTCATGACATGCACGTACTTATTTGCATATTACCATCTGCCATTTATGTTCGTCATACAGTCACGTCACTCAATCCCAAATTTGGTGTATATCAAGCTAACGAAACGGCCGCGAACGCCCCATGAGCGTGGCATGTAAATCATACTTTTCATGACAATTTAGTCATGATTTTCATGATATGACCAGCCATTTATGTTCGTCATACGGTCATGTTATGCCATACCAAATTTGGTATAAATCCCATTAACGATACGGCCAGGAGAGCACAAAGTCGTAGGCGGCTAGATAGATAGATAGATAGATAGATAGATAGATAGATAGATAGATAGATAGATAGATAGATAGATAGATAGATAGATAGATAGATAGATAGATAGATAGATAGATAGATAGATAGATAGATAGATAGATAGATAGATAGATAGATAGTCAGATACGCTCAAACTCGCCGAAGTTCGCTAAGTAATGCTTCGCATTTAAAAGTTGGTACAGTGTACCACTGCCAGAAAACATTCATTGCATCAAGTATATCAGCTCAGCTGTTTTCACCGTGAGCCCCTTTTTTACAAAAAAACGTGGTTGATCCCTCCATCATAGGAATCGGTATAACACGAAAGTGAAAGTCTCTTTACAGAAGTAGTTGAATGTTTACTGTACATTGATATAAGATAGCTTGAACAACGTCTATTAGTGTATGACAGTTATAGCAGCGTTTAACGTGGATGCATCCACGTTGACGCTTGGTGGCACATCTGTATCCCGACTAGAGCACTGCACGGGCTCGGGCCTACCCGAAAACCCGGGCCCGGCCCGGCCCGACGGGTAAAGTAGTGTTCACGGCGGGCCCGGGCCGGGCTCGGGCCTGAAGCTCCGGGCTTAGGGCCGGGCCCGGGTTTGAGGCGGCGGGCTCGGGTCGGGCCGGGCTTGAACTTTGCTGAGTTCTCAAGATTGTTCCTCATGCGTTGTGCATGCATATCTGTTAGAGATATTATATCTCGAAAAAAAAAACTTTTAGATGCGAAGCATCTTATGCTCGGGGCTCTGTCCCTGCCGCGTCCCCCCGTCCGCCGTCCCCCCGTCCCCCCGTCCCGCGTCCGGCCACTTTCATGAAGTAGGGAAGCGCCCATTATGCGAACCAGAACACTGTAGTAATATGAAGGCCGTCAACCCTAACACAGTCATCAGAGTCATGGCCAAGAACACAGAGAGGCTGCTTAGCAATGGCTAGGCAGGTGGTGTCTGTCGCCCAGGTTGACCCCATTCTATGAGTCATGGCCGAGAGCACAGAGAGGCTGCTTAGCAGTGGCTAGGCAGGTGGTGTCTGTCGCCCAGGTTGACCCCATTCCTTAATCTTGCTTGCATGTGTTTGGAGCGGGCTTAGTCCGTCCCACACCACCACAGCGCGTGCCGTCCCCCCTCTCCTACGCTCACCCCATTTCTCTCCTCTTGGAATCCTCTACTCTACGGAGCGGCTCCCGCGTCCCACAGCGCATGCACGTCCCCTCTCCTACGGTCGCCCCCGTCCTTTCCTCTAGGAATCCTCTACGGAACGACAGGTGGTGTGACAGCTGCATACTCCGCTGGGGGCGCCACGGTAGTTCCGCGGTATGAAAATGACGGAGCGCGCGCGCCTCATTCTCTCTCCTGCGCAGCGCCGCGATGAGCGCCCGGACCACTGCCGTGAAATGAGAGCGGCGACTTTCCTCCCGCTCAAGCTAATTATCTCCCCGCTGCTTCGCATCCACACATGGTTCCCTTTAGCGGGAGATGGGGAATTTTTTTTCTTTTTACGTGGGGAAACTATTTCAAGAATTTTTATGAGCGACAAGTCTGAACTTCTCTTGCTGCTTGTATATGAGGCTACTTGATACACTATGCGCTTATATAGTTAACATCTCACTATTCATTGCTTTATTGCATAGGCTATCATTTTGCATCCGGAATGTCATTTTTTAATCACAGTAATAATTGTAATGTAATAATTTAGATAATGTAGTTTTATCTATAACTTATCATCGGAAGAGTGATCACAGAACTCCGAAGGAGAGCAGCGTTCTTGAATTGTCCCACAGTCCACTAAAACAAAAGGTCTGCGCGGAGCCTCGTTACAAAGAATCATTAAGGCACTTTCTTTTTTCGAGGCTCCATCATGGCTTTCAGTGGTCGTGTGACGCGACTTGCACATGCACAGCCTGCTTTGTGTGCCTCATGGGTAACGTCTGAGCTTTCGTCATGTTCCGCCGTGTGGTGCAACAGCTGCATGATACAGCCGCAGCAACGTTGGAATGTGCAGGAATCGCACAGGTCCGTTAAACAAGGTGTGTGGCAAAGTATATTCACTTGACGATATATCTGGCTTGAAAAAAAGACAGTTACGAATTCCGTATTGGGTGATACCCCATTACTTCGAACCATACGCATAACATGAGTAAGCTTCGAGAAGCTTCTTCGCATCTTTATCGACAAACTGGAACGAACCGTGAAAACAGATCGCAATCTCTTCGTCCACCTCCTGCCAGTCTTGCCCGCGTAGTCTAATCGCCACCTTCAAACGGTACAAAATTGTTATCAAGCCATACACCATTATAATATGTATAAAAACGACAGAGCATATTGCAATGCCGTGTACATAGGTCGGCAAACTCACTCATGAGTCGACTCACTCAGACTCACTCAGACTCAGATTGAGGCGTGAGTCTGAGTGAGTCCGGCTGAATTGTAATTAGGTGAGTCTGAGTCCGAGTGAGTCTGGCTGAGTTATATTTTGGTGAGTCTGAGTCTGAGTGAGTCCGCTTGAGGAAAATTTTGGTGAGTCTGAGTCCGAGTGAGTCAGGTTGACGAAAATATTCATGAGTCTGAGTCCGAGTGAGTCCGTTTGAGGAAAAGTTTAGTGAGTCTGAGTCCGAGTGAGTCTGGATGACGAAAACACCGGTGAGTCTGAGTCCGAGTGAGTTTGGTTGGAGAGAAATTTCGTGAGTCTGAGTCCGAGTGGGTCTGCTTCAGCAAAATTTTGGTGAGTCTGAGTCCGAGTGAGTCCGGTGGAAGAAAATATTAATGAGTCTGAGTCCGAGTGAGTTCGCTTCAGCAGAATTTTGGTTAGTCTGGGTCCTAGTGAGTGCTAAGCGAAAAACGTTTATTGAGTGAGTCTGCGTGGGCTCCATATATTTTGCCGACCTATGGTTACAAATAGTTATAGCCTCCTTTCATGGCGTGCCTTGTAATCGTATAGACGTACCGTCTTGTAAAGCCCTAGAAATTATTTTTCTGTTATGTCCGGATGTGTCAACAACATTTTCAAATTATCAAGCTGTCCATGCCCTCATATACGAGGGCATGTAAGTGGGCTGTGCAGCATGTTCTGACACGCGTACAACTCCAGGCACTTTAATTAAGCGACATCGTGATCCACATTGAGTTTGATATACAATTATGTACCTAATCAACGGAGAATGAGTGCAATGTTCGAGCTTCATCGTCCATGTGCATTCAAATACGACAAAGCAGCATGATTAGCGAGCATCGAGCGCCCCTTCGCTCTCTGTTGCATTGAACCGCTTGTGTCTTTAGATGTCGCTTCGGTTTTTTTATGAATAAATGTGGCAATTGGGAAATTTTCGAGCGCCAAACAAGACATTCACAAGTACGAGAGAGACAGGACGGGCGCTTTTGAATGCCTTGTGAATGCATTGTACCGCGCTCAAAAATTTCCCAGTAGCTATGCACCATCTCGCAGAATTTCAAGCTTTGTTAAAAAACGCAGCGACGACACAGACCATCGGCTTTCGTCATGTCATTCGCTACCAATTAAACAGCGGCTTCATTATTTAAAGTGGCTAGATAAAGCTTGCCCCCGTGGTACCTCGAAAGTTGTAGCGACCGGATTTCAAGGAGAAAGGGGGGTAGAGACGCACCATTCATGCCATACGCGACGCTTCATCACTTGAAAACAAATTTCTTCGGGCTGTAATGTGGTCAAAGACTTCTGTTACCTCTCGGCAATTCAAGGAGCTTTTAAACTTTAATGACCTCTTCGAATTCTAGACTCTCTTTGGGAGATATTGCTGCCATATTTTCCCAGCACGCCTGCAGTTCATTGCTTCCCGACTCAAGCAAAACCCGTTTTTCTTTTTCGTATTTTTTTCTTTTCTTTCCTATTCAAACACCTTTCCATTCATAGTCAGCGCTGACGCGCCGAAGCACTTTCGGTGGTCCCTCAGCCGTCATTGTGTTCGTCCAAGCCACACGGCAAAAAGCTTCATGGAACGGCTGTTTCCCAGGCTCGTTTCTCGTGTCTTGCTTTCGAGCTCCTCCTACCCCCCAAGGAATGCAAGGAAAGTACAAAACGAAGCAACGAGCTCGACACTCTAGGTTGGGGGGCCTGCAACACAAATATCTCTATATTTAAAGGTGAACATTTGAGAGACTTCTCTCTGTTTGGGAAGGAAATAACTTTGGGAAAGGGACACCAACCAACTTATTCAATTAAAGTAAAAACATAGTTTTTACTTTAAAATGAAGAATCCCGACGTTTCGGGTCCAACTCGGACCCTTCTTCAGGGGTGACTGAGTGGCACCAGGGAGAAACAGAGTTTTTGGCGCCTTCTTCTCAAGGCGGGGTGGGGGGAGGACGCTTGTTTTCACCGACGTGACGTAGCCCATTGTAGTACACACTCGGGAGCGCGCCAGCCGACCGGTTCACGTTTCCAGGAGTTGACTGAATATGCCACGATTCCACAAAAAGCCGCTTGTGGAAACTGACCTCACAGTCGACGACGCGGGAGTTGTCAAAGGCGATGCGGTGGTCGTTGACCTCGCTGTGCTCTGCCAGCGCGCTCCTTTGTCGGTCAAACTTGCGAACGTCGTTCCGGTGCTGTGGCAGCCTCTCCGAAAGGTTTTTTGTCTCGCCCACGTACGACGCGCCACAATCCGCACATGGGATAGAGTAGACCACTCCTTGCGCCCAAAAGACAGGCCACCTAAAGAGAAAGCGTCAAGCTTTCTTCGTTGCCAAGTAGCGTGATTAGGCCTTCGAACGGCAAAGCGTAAGAAAGGGCTTCATTTATAGGCTAATTGGGTCTGCCAAAAACGCACGTACGCGCTCGCCCATTGAAAACAAATGGCGCGTGCGCATAGCGCATTTCAAAGGTAACAGGAATGAAAACCTAATGTTCCTCGAAGGTCGGTATACCCATTATTTAAAGAAAACATTCTCAATATTGCAAAAATCGCGTGTGATGTTGAATTTCTCTTTACGATAGACATTGCGATGCACGGGAAATAACTTCTTTTTGTATGTTGAAAGCTATCATACATATATTTTGAAGGTTTCCTGGCACTTGTGAACCCTTTACATGTGTTATTCTACATAAGCTATTTTATGGCGCTCCTCCGACATTTATTGAATGAGCCGGGCCAAATCGAATATTGCTAATTTTTAGTCCGAGTACGTCTGGTTGAGAAAAAGTTAGGCGAGTCTGTGAGTCCGCGAGTGAGTCCGCTTCAGGAGAATTTTGGTGAGTCTGAGTCCGAGTGAGTCCGGCTGACAAATATTTTGGTGAGTGAGTCCCGCTGAGTTATATTTTCGTTATATTTTCGTGTGTCTGAGTCTGAGTGAGTCGGGCTGAGTAATATTTTCGTGAGTCTGAGTCCGAGTGAATCCGGCTGAGTTATATTTTGGTGAGTCTGAGTCCGAGTGAGTCCGGCTGAGTTATATTTTGGTGAGTCTGAGTCCGAGTGAGTCCGCTTGAGGAAAATTTTGGTGAGGCTGAGTCCGAGTGAGTCAGGTTGACGAAAATATTCATGAGCCTGAGTCAGAGTGAGTCCGTTTGATGAAATTTTAGTGAGTCTGAGTCCGAGTGAGTCTGGATGACGAAAACACCGGTGAGTCTGAGTCCGAGTGAGTTTGGTTGAAGAGAAATTTCGTGAGTCTGAGTCCGAGTGAGTGCTTCAGCAAAATTTTGGTGAGTCTGAGTCCGAGTGAGTCCTAAGCGAAAAATATATTTACTGAGTGAGTCTGAGTGAGCTCAATTTATTTTGCCGACCTATGGTGTATAACATACACAGCTGAAACCTGCAAGTGGAAGCGCTCAAAGAGTACTTTTATGGAATATATCGAAGTGTGGACGACGTTCGGGAACAAGACAAATGAAGCGATGAGTTGGAAAGCCATGTTCATTCTGCAGAAGTCCGCACCGAAATTGGCTCCAGTGGGTAGGTCTGAGAACTACGACTGCCGACGCCTTCAAAATTCGCAAGGCAGACGTCGTGCGTCCTTGCGACTAGCGCAAGCAGTTCAAGCAACTGTAGCGCGGCAGGATATCTGATACAAAAGAGCATGGCGCGCTTACAGCCGGAATCTTGATTATTTGACTTTTCGCACAATAAGTTTGAAGGAAGGAACTGTAAACTATGCACAAAAGCTTATTTTATTTCATTTTCATTTATTGCTACCCTCAAGGCCAAAGCCGTTAGATAGAGGAGTGAGTAAAAAAGTGGCGTATACAACAAACAAGAAACGCAGCAAACAATACCTAAAGACACAAGTTCTTTGGCCCTGTAGACTATATACCAGCAGTGCAGTGTGTGATGTACGGAAATAATGCTATAACAAATTTTAAATCTTTGCGTACTGTAAGCACCTTTGCGTTTCTATCTATCTATCTATCTATCTATCTATCTATCTATCTATCTATCTATCTATCTATCTATCTATCTATCTATCTATCTATCTAGCCGGCAACGTCTGGGTGCCCTCGTGATCGCCTCCTTAACTTGGAGTAGACAAAAATTTGTATAGGTAAGATGTATGGACGAATACGTCTGGCTAGTCATGACATGAATAACGTGAAAATCCTGCCGCGTACGTCGTCAAACCCTTTCCTGCAGACACGTGAGGCACATACCCGTATACCACGGGCCGCGGCATGTGGGTATGCGCCACTGGTGTTTGACAGTTTATATCTACCCAGGAACGGCGAGGACAGACATCAGTAATTTGAATGCGAGAGCGTAAGAAGAACTGACGTCGGCAGCGTTGACCCGACGAATGCAAATAATCAATATCAGGGTCTAAGCAGGAATCAAATCCAAGCAATCTGCGTGGCAATCAAGTATTGTACCACAGAGCCCCGTCAGGTCTCGGGACTGCTTTGCAAAAACTCTATGCAGGCGTAATGTTGGTGAACCGTCAATTGTGGTTGCAGTGCTGGCTATCTGATCTTATAAACATTACGTATGTACTCCTATGAGGCAGGCGTCATGTCGGCTTAACGTCATTTGTATACTTAAGCGCCATCGTCTGTAGTTGGTCCACGAAGCACTATCCAGGGCTACCATTCTCGCAAGCACAAGTGCTACTTAGCTTACCGCTTCCGGTGTTGGTAATACCCATGTTTCTGTTGGCATCGTTATGCAGTTGTAAACAACTGGTTATATGAAACATACGCGACCGTTCAACAAACGTCTGTGCGTACAACATTTGCACGTATCTTTAGCGTCATTTCGTACCGTTTCGCTCAATAAAAAAATTACAACCCAGTCACCTTGCCTCCGCATGCTTCGCATAACATCGATTGCCATGATAGTTGGGATCTGCCAATTTTTTTTTGTCCTTTCGGCTGTTTATACGTATTTCGAAAAGTACACTTGGTGCACGGAGTTCGTTTGAATTATTATCTAGGTTAGCTTATTTGTTACAAAGGTAATTAGTTTGTTTCTCCCCCCTTTATTTCTCTTGGCATGGCAAGCTGCTACTGTGCTGAAGATAAGCACTACACATCCGGAAGGGTGCACGATTGGGTTAGATGATAGAGCATACTTTAAATATAAATAGAGAGAGTAATAAAACAAAGTGACGGGAGGGATCTGTTCTCTCTCTGCCTGTTAATATGCTCCCTGTCGAAAATGAACTCAAGCTGCAAATCACTTTTCTTGCTACAATAGCTGCTACCAAACGCTCTTGATGATGCCCATTGTATCAGTAGAAAAGATATGCACAATATACCGCTGCGGAATAATGGTTTATCGTACGCAGTATGTCAGATCAACTGTTACTACAGCGAGTCTCTTTTGTACAAGGAATTACTAGATTATAGCATACATGTTAGCGTAGCATGCGCCAACAAAGTGTAGATATTCGCTACTTAAAAGGCATTGCTTTCAATTCTATGTTCTGGCAGCACCCCCTAGATTAATGGCTCGGGCCTCAGTCGGGCCCCATCTGCGGTCGGGCCGGGCCGGGCCGGGCCGGGCCGGGTAGGTGAAATTTTTTCTCGGGTTCGGGCCGGGCCCGGGTCTCGCTTTTGAGTCACCGGGCCGGGTTCGGGCGGGTAAACTTCAACGAGTACCGGGCTCGGGCCGGGCCCAGGCCTAGAATCCCGGCCCGTGCAGTGCTCTAATCCCGACGACTAACGTCCATGATCAATGATTAAACAGACCCTTGTGGTCATAGATGCTTGTGGTAGCTGTACGGTGAGAGCGGAATTAGAGAAAGCGGTGCGACAGCCAGAACGGCGTCACTCATTGGACGCCGAACTTGGACTAAGGTCGCCTACTCGCGGCATGTTAGAGTTATTGAACAACGCTGTCCGACCAGAGGGAAACGCAACGCGCGTCGAGTCTTCCCCGTTGGCCGGCTGCGGTTTTTCGCGGGGCGAGCTTAAGTTGGGAACGCGGAGCTACAGCACGCAACGCGCTCGCGCGTTGCAGAGCAATTTTAAATGCGAATGCGTTTCTTAGCCGCGCTATGTCAGGCGGCGTTGTCCGGCGTTGTACGCCGTTGTCCGGCGTTGTCCGCGGAGGAGGAGGATAGGTGCAGTGCTTCGCCGCTCCTTCTCTCACCGTTCGCTCTCTCTCCTCCCTGCGCCCCGCTCTCCCGTCCGCTCGCGCCTCACTCTCGACCGTTCGCTGGCTGGGCGCCTCTCAAGGCGATGGCAGAAGTGGAGAGGAGGAGCGCGCTCTGGCGCGTGAGGGCGCTCGCATCGTGGCAGCTCGGCGGAGCTGCCGCGATAAAAAAAAAAGAAAAAAGAACAGGCGCTGCGCCATGCTCCCGACCGGGCTGCAGAAATTAGGCGCCTTTTAGATGTGAAGCATCTTATGGCGAAGCTTAATCCGGTGGTGGTGTGCGGCGTGACCTCCCTTACTGCGCATGCGCAAACCCTTTCAAAAAAAAATAAAAATATCCTCTCCCCCTCTCTCTCTCTCCTCTAGGCATCCCTCCCCACGGCATCCACACCCTCACTGCGCATGCGCCTCCCCTCTTCTCTCCCCTCCTATGCTCCCCCCCTCTCTCCTCTAGGCATCCCCGCCCACGCTCCCACTGCGCATGCGCGTCCCCCCCTCTCTCACCTCTCCTACGCTCCCCCCTCTCTCCTCTAGGCATCCCTGCCCACAGCGTCCACACCCCACTGCGCATGCGCGTCCCCCCCCCCCTCTCTCCTCTCCTACGCTCCCCCCCTCTCTCGCCACACGACGCAGACGCAGGGAGCGTCTGCTAGCGAGTTTCTTGGTTGAAAAAAACCGACTGCTCGCGCTGCACAACCATTCACTGTCCATCCCGTATATATGGCAATGGATCTTGACCTCCAAAGTGGTGCCGGTGGGAGATTTCTCCTGTGCGTTGTTGAACAATAAAAATTCGCAGCGGGCGCGTTAACTAAAAGCCGACTGCGGGTCTCTGTGTCCAGTCGGAGTCTTCTGTCTCTCATTGCCCATTAGCAGCGATTGGCATGTTCCAGTCGGAAACACCGGTCCATCACTGCGTGCTTTGCGCCTCCTCAGTTTTCTCTCCTGCGCAACGCTGCGATAGCGCCAGCGTCAACGCCACCGCCAGTGTAAGCGTTAGCGCCCGCTGCTTCACATCTACACATGGTTCGCTTTAGCGGGAGATGGTGTAATTTTTCTTCTTCGAACCACAACCAGCATATATAAATGGAGTGAAGCTCGCGCGAAATGCATTCGCATTTCCTCACGATTCCCTTCGGGGAGGTGGGGGCATTTTTTTTGCTCTGATCGAGGCCGATGCTAGGGGTAAGGTCGCCACCTGGCAGTGAGTGTGTTAACGCGTTGACAAAATTGCACTTTTCCTACTCGAAACGCGCCGAATGGGATGGACGCGTAGAAACGACGCTTTGAAAGAACTAATCGTGAATTTCACGGTCATGATGCTTTACTTCACTTTAGCAAGAGAGGACAGTGATAGATATAAAAGGCTTTTTTTTAACGCACACAGAGTATGTGACCGTGGCGCAGTGGATAGCGTGCCCGGCATCTGTTGTCGCGGACTCAGAGGTCGTAGGTTCGACTCCTGTTGACGGAACTTTTTTCTTTGTCTTCTGATCATGCGTATTTTTTCGACGTCATTTCCGTGACGGAAATACGTCACTCAAATCTTGGTGGACCCGGGCATAAAACACTTTCGTGTTAAAATAACCATAGGTTAAAGTATAATTTTTAGCGAAGCATGCACCACCAAAGCGTAGATATATCATATATGTCACTTAAAACACCTTGTCGATTTCATGTTCGGGCGACACCACACAGATTATTGGCTCGGGCCTCGGTCGGGCCAGATCTGCGGTCGGGCCGGGGCGGGTCGAGTAGGCGAATTTTTTCCTCGGGTACGGGCCGGGCCCGGGTCTCGCTTTGAATCACCGGGCCGGGCTCGGGCGGGTAAGTTTAAACAACTTCCGGGCCGGGCCCGGGCCGGAAATCCCGGCCCGTGCAGTGCTCTACTACAAAAATACCAGAGTCATAGCCGAGAACACAGAGTGGCTGCTTAGCAATGGCTAGGGATGTGGTGGGTGCAAGCAAAGAATGACACGCACAACCGGTGGTGTCTGTTGCCCACGTTGACTCTATTCCTTGATCTTGCTTGCATGTGCTTGCGGAGGCTTTGCCCGTTCCTTCTTCCCGCGTCGCGTGTCCCACACCCCCTCTCTCTCCTCTACCACGCTTTACCCCTTTCTCACCTCTAGGAATCCTCTACTCTACGGAGCGGCGCCCGCGTCCCATTGACTCCATTCCTTGATTGTGCTTGCGGGGCTTTGTCCGTCCCTCCTTCCCGCGTCAGAGCGCATGCGCGTCCCCTCTCCCTCTCTCACCTCTCCTATGCTCACCCCTTTCTCTCCTCCAGAAATCCTCTACTGTACGGAGCGGCGCCTGCGTCCCACAGCGCATGCGCGTCCCCTCTACCTCTCTCTCCTCTCCTACGGTCGGCCCCGTTCTCTCCTCTAGGAATCCCCTACTCTATGGAGCGGCGCGCACGACAGGTGCTCTCTCCTCTCCTACGCTCCCCCCCCTTTCTCTCCTCTAGAGATCCTCTACTCTACGGAGCGGCGCCCGCGTCCCACACGACCACAGCGCATACCCGTCCCCTCCCCTTCTCTTTCTCCTCTCCTACGGTTCCCCCCCCCCCCCCGTTCTCTCCTCTAGGAATCCTCTAGTCTACGGAGCGGCGCGTGCGACAGGTGGTGCGACAGCTGCATACTCCGCTGGGGGGCATCATGGTAGTTCCGCAGTATGAAAATGACAGAGCGCGCGCGCCTCATTCTCTATTCTGTGCAGCGCCGCGATGAGCGCCCGCTCCGCTGCCGCGAAACGGGAGCGGTGATGTTTCTCCCGCTCAAGCCAGCCATATCCCCGCTGCTTCGCATCCACACATAGTTCCCTTTAGCGGGAGATGGGGAAATTTAATTTAGCTGTTTTGATAATTCCTCTTTCAATTGTTCATAGCTGAATAATAGACGTACATATTAGTTTGGCACTGACCTTGAATTTATTACTTCTCTTACTATCGATTGCTTTTATGTTTTATTTTGATCACAGGCTTCTGACCGTGTTACCTAGAGCAGGCATGTGAAAATGGCCGCGATTACGATGTGTAATAAATTCTGCGTTCTATCCATGTCAATGAAGTCGTGATTCTCTGGCTCGCTTACTGCATGAAGTCATATCACATTTTGCCACGCGCGTTACAAGGCTTTGTGATGGCTTATCGGCCGGACCCCTTCGGAAAGCACAGGTTCACGAAATTCAAGAAAATATTCGCTTCGATCAGCCCGAGAATAGTTCTTAATTGTGATACATATTTCGCTTCCTATGCGGCGACCAGGTGCGCCGCAGCTCTGCGGAACACGCAGCACAGTTACACCGAAAGCTAGAACAGCGGCCTTTCTAGAGCCCGTGGTGCTCTCTCTCGGCGCCATTACTACAAGTATGCTTGCAAGGTACCTTCTACGTCATAAATCATCATAATTTTAGTGATGTTGGGAAGCACACTCTACGCCATTATTCCGAATTCTGCGGAGAAGCAAGGTACCCGCTAAACAAGTGTAAGACATTACGTGTACATTGTTGGCGCTGTGACTCATGACGATGAAGAATAACGGCTCTGACCTTTGTAATGGGTTGGACGCTTTAAGCAGCCCACTCGTTACACAGTTGGCATTGTGTGACGCCTGGTTGTTATTGCACTCTTCTATCATGTTATATCACGTATGTTAGCGGGATTCCTAGCCAGACATGACACCTGTTAGGGTCTTCTTGCGAATGATTGTTGAGCCTCGGCGTGGCTTGCTGTAGAATAGCCCACTGCCACACAGAGGGCCCGGGTTTGAATCCCATCCGATCCTGGGTATTTTTTTTTTTTCATTTCGCGCGATAGTGGTACCGGACAGCCGCGGCGGCGGGCAGCTGCACTAAAGAAAGAGATAAAGAGAAGAGGAATGCTGGGAGGTTAACCAGAAGGTAGTATCTGGTATGCTACGCTGCGCTGGGGTTGGGGAATAAGGGTTTGTAAGAGAGAGAGAAAATAAATAATACGGAAAAAAGAAACCAATCGCAACCACACACATGCACAAACACCAGAGCGTTCGACTCAGAGTCGTTCTGATACGCCAGTAGATCGCAGCAAGCCTAATAGTGCTTGTAAGGCCTTTTTCTGTGATGTTAGGTATGGACGATGACCAAAAAAATTGGCCGCGAATCTGCGTGCTTCGCCGCAAATGTCGTCGAAAGACGATAGTCTTCGGCCGGCCGTACTACACTGTTTTGCCTTGCCTCAGACAGCGCTTTTTCTATGTTGAATCGGCCGCATCTGGCTGGCCTTGATAAAATAGAGGAGGCGCTGCGTGAGACATGGACGCCATCTGGCAGTGCTGTCGAGAAACATCACCTTGTGCAGAACCCAGCAGCAACATATCGTCGGCCGAGGGCTTTTTCGTGCATAGCGTCGCTTTTTGAGCGCAGCCTAAGAAACGCTGGGGTCTTCATAATTACGTATCTATGTATTTTCTTATAAAGAAACATACTAGAGACTACTTATTTATTGACGTTGCTCCTCAGACATGCGTAACATTTGCTTTTTGATCGACAATGTTCACAAGTATGAACAAAAATACTTGTGCAAGATGGCTGGGCGCTCAGAAAGTGGTTAAACTTTGGCTGGGTGGCTGAATCGTGTGACGTGCCGACAAACAGAGAAACAGGCGGACAGACCAAAATTTCTCCGTTTAAGTATCCCAAGAAAGACTATCGTCTTTAAAATTGGCTTCAGTGCTGATCTGATAACAGCTTTCGCTCTGAAGCGAACGCCGTCCAGGTTGCTCGCTTGAAGCATAACGTACCCACCTTCATTCCTCCCCTTACCTTTACCTCGTTGGGGTACGGTGCTTCATGACCGGGGCGTAGTATTGCAGTGAGCAAACAGTACTACTAGAGCTGTGCGCCGCGACGCCGCCGCCGCCTGTTTGCGCTCACGCCGCTCGCGCCGCCGCCGGAGTCCCGAGAATGAGCACGCCGCCGCCGCCG
The DNA here is from genome assembly GCA_030522465.1 of Rhipicephalus appendiculatus. NCBI lineage: Eukaryota > Metazoa > Arthropoda > Arachnida > Ixodida > Ixodidae > Rhipicephalus > Rhipicephalus appendiculatus. The sequence goes on from JALIZH010025586.1 coordinate 44,201, forward strand.
CCGAGCGAAAATTGCGGCGCGCCGCCGTTAGTCCTTTATTTTAATCCGAACGGAGAATTCGGACATAAAATACATCACGTCACCGGGGTAGCTCTTCTCGATGCGTCCATGTAATTGACTCCATTTCAGCCGCCGCTGATTGGTGGGAGCTCGGACAGCAGCGCGCCCTCTCTTTGGGTTCTTACTCTTCAACGTCATTTTGATCTCACGAAGTTTTCACAACTCTAGACTCAAATTAGAGAAACCGTACGCGCATCAGCCTCAGAGGAGGAAAAATAGGAGAGTGCGCGCCTATCATCTATAAGCGAACCTCCTCTGAAGCCGCTATAAGGCTCGTGTCAGAATTCCCTCCATGCCTCTTGTTTCTTTCCCTTTTTCTAGGTGAGATCATGGGAAAAAAATTGGTCGCGTATCTGCTTGCTTCGCTGCAAATGTCGTCGAAAGACGATAGTCTTGTGCCGGCCATACTACTACGTTTTGTCTTGCCTCAGACAGCGCCTACTCTATGTTGAATTGGCCGCATCTGGCTGGGATTGATAAAATAGAGGAGGCGCTGCGCGAGATATGGACGCCATCGAAAAACATGAGCTTGTGCTGAACCAAGGGCCACAGCCAGCGGCAGCACCTTATCGTCGGCACAGTGCTTTTTTGTGCATAGCGTCGCAGTTCGTGCACAGCGTCGCATTTTCAGCGCAGCCTAAAAAACACTAGGGTCTTTAGAATTACGTATCTATGTATTTTCTAATAAAGGAAGACACGACTTGATACTTATATATTAATGTTGCACCTCAGATATGTGTAGTATTTGCTTTTTGATCGAAAATGTTCACAAGTATGAACGCAAGATGGCCGGGCGTTCAGAAAGTGGTTAAACTTCGGCCGAGTGGCTGACTGGCTGAATCGGGGGACAGAGAGACAGACAGATAGACCGAAATTTCTGCGTTGAAGTATCCCAAGAAAGACTATCGTCTTCAAAAACGAAAAATCACGAAAGCGCGCGCCTAGCGTACACAAATCAACCTCCTTTTGACGCTGCTCCCCCCTCGTGCTGTACGCTCTATTCACAGTTCCCAGCATGCTCCTGTTCCATTTTTTAAAGGCCGGGGAGTTATTCTCAGTGTGTCCCCCTAGTGGACTGTCCATTTCGGCCACAGCTGATGGGCCGGAGCTCGGCGACCGGCGCGCCCCGTGTTTCTGGGTCTTCTTCCACAACGTCATTTTGATGTCCCGAAGCTTTGACAACTCTCAACACTAATGCGAGGGACGGAAGGTGCTTCAACGCAACGAACACAGCGCCCATACATCAGCTTTTGAGCATACATCTCTGAGGCCGCGTATAAATTCGGATCGCGTAAGCCATCGAATTAGGTTTCATGCGGCCGCCCGTCAAACACATGCACCTGTGAAGGTCGGTACGCATTCTCTGCATCCTTCTCAAACATCTGGGACAGATTAATATGCAAGTTCAGACTTCACAAGTTCCTATTTCTGTAAATTTCGTCCACTTTTTACGCTTGGGATGTGCTGCTGGGTTCGGTGCATCGACGTGGTCAAGAGCAAACATCACGGTTCACCGTTTTTCGAGTAACTGAATGCGCTGTGCCGATATGGACTGTGGACATCGCCTTTAGATGGACACAAAGAGAATAGCTACCCGGAAGTTCTCGTATCTTTCTCCCCTCCAGATGTCTCAACAGGATTGCCTGACCTCAACGTTGTCGCGTCCCCCAGCCTTCTTAAAGAGCGACGACAGAACTCGCTGGATAGCACATTCGTGGAGTCTTGGACCTATCTGCATTGCGCATAGATAACTAATGTAGATAAGTAATATATATCGATGGGTTAATGCATTTTTTCTTTTCATTTTTACTAGAGTAAGTCGATAAATGAATAGAGAAGTAAAGGCAATAAAAACTGAATAACCGATAGCTGAGCTAGTTGGTGAGTGTATCTCTCACGTAGGCCATCGCGCGCAACTGACTGATGGGTATCGCCTCTTGCCTGGGAATGCGCAAATGAGTATTTTATGTGCGGAGCACTCTAGGGGCCCGGGCTGTCATATACTGTCGTTGTATGCTGTCGTAGCTTTTAGCTTTGCGAAACGCAGGCAAAACCACGTATAGCACAGCCATCTTTCGCATATTGAACGCGCGCTCACGCCAAGAAGAAGTCTTCCCCCTTTTTGTTCTTCGAGCGGCTTGATGATATTAAGTGCGGAGCGCTTTAGGGGTCCGGGCTGTCTTATGCTGTCGTCGCTTGGCGTAACACAGGCTAACACGTAAAAATAAACGAAAAAAAGAAAGGAAAAATACGAAGAAAAATAGAAAGAGCAAGAAAGGGAAAGAAAAATAGATAAAGAGAGAGAAAGAAATTAGTAGAAATAAAGACAGAAAAAACGGAAACAGAGAAAAAGTAAGAAAGCGGGGAGGAAACAAACAAAATTGAAGAGGAACAAAGATGGCTGCCCAGCTCCGCACTTCCTTTAGGTTTGGCATCACTAGTGTGAAGCTGTCTTAATTTTCTTTTTTTTGTTTGTCTACCTTCTTTTCCGCCGCTGTACGATTTTTCAGTTAGCGACTTTTCCGGTGTCTTGACTACTCTCTTGTGCCCGTGTTTGCACTCCCTGTCTTTTTAAGGTCCCCAAAAAGAGCCCCTGAAACAACAAAATCGAGCACGTCATTCTCTCTTGACATTTCTCGTTTTTATGTTTTTTTTGTTTTTTTGGCGCTCTTCGTGACGCCGGCACGGTGATTCACGTGACATGATTAGAGCGCATACTTTCGATTGGTTCATATACGAGAAATATCAGTTGTGAATAGTCTCCTACCTCGTTTTGCCGTGCATTCGCCCACCCGTTCTTCCTCACCTCGCATGATTATCGAATGCGATGAACTGATTTCGCTCCATTTTGTGAGTCCGATTGCGCGAGCGGAAAAGTGTGGCTGACAAGCTCAAAATCCTGATACGCTCAACGCTTATGGGCTAACATTATGCTTTATGAAGAAGTAAGTGCCAAGGAGATATCGCCCGTAGGAATCTGCCAACGGAGAAACTCTTTACAGCGAAGATGATGCAACTCTCCAGAAGACAGGTCATCCCGCATCCATGGTTTTTGTACATTTATTGACTGTGATAACAATTATATGGACACTCTGTACAGGTTTTCATTTTCGCCGTCATGTTCCGTATAAAGTTCAAATTGATAACATCTGTACGCGCATCGTATGCTGTACAGATGTTATAGATAAAAGCTCGCGAGCGCTAGCGAGGAACACGGCTGAAACATAGATGAAACAAGCTGCCCACCTTCGTCGCACGGAGGGCGCATGCGATAACACCACTCCGTGTGCGTGGCCTGCCATCAATTGCTCTTCAACCAGAAAGAAGCACCCTGTCCTTATTTCGTTGGACGAAGGAGTATGAAGGAACGCCGGTGTAGAGGGGCTGCGTGGCTCGAGCCGCAACTCTGAACACTGACTATAAGGGCGCGGTCGCGAGCCTTGGCGCGCGCGCTATCTCGGCAGGCATAAGCAAACGCTCGTATACACCCTTCTACGCGCTGTGATCTCACCACTTCGTGCTGTGACCAGTGATACGAAAAACTGCACGAAAACCGCTCCCCTTCCCGGGGCGACCGTATTCCCATACACCAGCGTATTGCAATTTCGTGAGATGGGATGAAAAAGAACTAGGCGCTAGCCTATAGTTCGTTAAAACATGACAGAATGTTGCTATCGCATTCACTTTTTTTTACTTCAAAATTCAGAGGACAAAATTCTCTCCCCATCAACTCTTGAATCTTCAATATGCCCCCCCCCCCCCCCCCCCCCCCCCCCGCCCCCCTGCACGCCGCGCCGCCGCCGATCTGATGAACCCCGCGCCGTTGACGCGCCGCCGCCGGAGGTGGAAACACAGGCGCGCCGCCGCCGGCGATTTTAGGACCGGCGCACAGGTCTAAGTACTACAGTCTACGTGTTCGTTATAAGCTCGGGTTCCCCCCATTTTTTTTCCGCACCTAAAGTAAAAGCCTAATAAATGTATTTAGGTATTTTGTCGCCATGTTGAGGCATCCTTAGGGTCATTACTAGAGGCCGGATTTTTAGGCGCTAAAAAATCGCGTTTTAGGCGCCAAAAACAGGCAGGCAAAACACAGTTTTAGGCCCCCCAAAATCGTAAATATAGGCACAATAATTATTTGCAAAAACTCAAATTTTCGAAGAAAGGCGTGTGCGACCTGTGTCTACGACAGGAAAGCAAACAATTTTATAGTTTACGATGGCGCAAAGGCGTCAATGGTTTAACTAGCCATGCTATTGTCCGTTTTCCCGCACGGTTTCCAGAACACGGTTTCTTCTTCTATTGTCCAGCATTGATTAGTTAATTGTCCCCCCGTCAAATAAACACGCTTCTGGGTCTCTTTCTTTTCGGCATGACTGTCAAGCGCAGCCCAGGAGCGAATAGCCAGACGCTAAAAGGCAAGGGTCTTTTAGCCTCGTATTGGCCTGGTCTAATCGCCCAGGGTCTATTTATCCTCGGTCTGTGAACGCCTTAAAGGGCCCCTTACCAGGTTTGAGCATTTCGAGCTGGCAAGTGTAATGCATGCACTGGGCCCTAACGATCACGTCCGCCAAGATTTGCAACGCTACGCTCCCCGGAAAGAGGTAAAATGTCAGACTAAACACCGCTTACCCTTGATCTCGCGGGCGCGCTCACCAATATGAAGAAGGTGACGTACAACAAGGAATGGTCCTGCGTACGTCAGAGTAGTACGTGACACTGCGAGAATTATTCGAGGCGACATGTGTAATTTGTGCAATCTGTTGCTTGAATAAAAGAATGAAAGTTGTAGAAATATTAAAATATACAAACGGAATCTGTGTGCGTTTTTATTTATTTTTTACTTCGAATTCAGAGTGATGCGAGACTAAGCTGCCTCCATTTCGTTTGCGTCCGTGTTCTCGATGTTGCCGTGTCGTGCCGGCGCCAGCCTTGACAACGCTTGGCGTGTTTTTGATGCATCGTCCCTTACAGCAGTTCCAGCGGTGTGACGCGCTGTGTCGTGGTAAGGATACATCATCCATGCCAGCCTCTCCAAGCGCACAGAGGGATCCATCCCACAGAAACAGGCAGTACGCTAGAGAGAACGCCGAAACGATACAACACCGCTTGTGTGCATGACCTGGCTTGGGCATGTCATGCGCACACAGTGTAACCTTGCGTGCGCATGACGTGTTGATGCGTCTCCGTCGTGTGATCTCACGGCTCCGAGTTGCTCCGATACCGAAGAGAGCAGCGAAGAAATTTGGCTTGCGAGTGCCAAAGGTTTCAAGCTCATCTACCAGCTTCATCTTTTCGCGGCTCGTAATGAACCAATTAGAAAGTTCTTGCGGTACAAAGCTCTTCATTGGGCACGCATTTTGTCTAACTAAAATTTCTTGTGACCTGGTGACGCGCCCGTTAAGAAGTAAACTACAAACAAAACAAAAGCCAAGTGCGCATCTGATTTTTTTTACCTGCACTCTACATTCCCCTGACGGCATTCCATGCATGGTTTCGCATTCGTTCTCCATCTTCCTGCTGCTGCAGAGGCACCTCCTGTTTTCGGCCCCCCGCCACACCCAGGTCTTCAAGGATGTGCTTCAATTCCTTGGAAACACTTGACTGGAAAACCGGCTGTAAAAGCCGCCCGCCAAGTCCTCGGCCACGGACACCACTCTCCTCTTTGCCCCTCTCCTCTTGCCACCTTAATTTTCCTCTGGCCATTGCTCTGCATACGCTCGGACGTGCTCCGATTTAAGGTTGCAGAAATAGCGCATTTTCCTCTCCTCCTCCTCCCCCTGCTCCAACCGCTCGCGCCATGTCAGTGTGGTGGGGTAAAGTGGCCGGCGCGTCCCATTTCACTGATGCTAGCGGTTGCTCATCGGAAGTTTGTTGAACTAGAGAACTAGGTTCCCTAGTTCCGAAACGTCAATTTTGCCCGGTAACATGAATTAAAGTCTCAAACTGTACTCGAAAGCAAAATTTGAGTTGAAATAGTGCTCATATGGGCGCCGTTTTTGTGTATATGCATTTATAGGCACTTATAGACATTAAGGCATAAACCTCAAAAATAGGCATTTATAGGCACTTTAAAAACACTATAATAGCCCTCCTTAACCCCTAATTCGTGCTCATATATCAAAGTGGCACGATAGGAACGCAAGGAACAAAATAGGCATTTGCCTAAAATCTGGTCTCTAGTCATTACTGCTACAAAGTAGGGTTTCTTGACCAAGGATAGCATTCAGTTTACAGACTAAACGTCCCAGGAGCTTCAGTTCAATAGCGTGCCACAGCCACCCGGAACATTAAAGATAGCTGAGCATGTACAGTCGTGAGCGTCATGACGGACTATAGGGAAATTAGCTTCAAGAGGCTGTAGCAGCGCGATGCAGTTACAAGGTGCAAAATTGCTCATATCTCGAGCTGGTAATGTGGAAAGGTATCTCTTGCAAATTAAAACGTCACAGAAACATCCGCACATCAAGAGTAGTCGTTGCTTGACATGAATTCGGTGTTCCCTTTCATATTGCTCACGTCCGCACAACACGACCACGACTGGGTTGGAGGCGACGCGCAGCGCACGTGCTACTTCAAAAGCGCGCAATTATCAGCGATGATCGAGTGCGAGAGAGAGAGCGTGCTGCCTTTCAACGCGAGCGTCACGTTTAACGACACCGCGTTGATGCAGTATCAACGCCCTTCATCCTGCAACCACAGATCGAGCTTTTTTTTCAGCAGGGGTCTTTTATTTCGATAGCAACTATATGGACCTCAAGGCGCACTCTTGCGGTGTTCTCTGTGCGAGTGAAGGCTTGAGAATGCTGCCAACGGGCGCTGCTGAAGCAAAGATGAACCCTGTCGGCCGGCTCGGCCGGGCGATCAAGCGTAAATGGTTACCGGTGGATGGCGAGGCCGCTCGAGTACCAATTACAAGCTTGGATCAAAAGAGCGCGGTCGCGTGCGTTATATAACTTTATTTGGGCATAACGGCATAAGACATATACAAGGTTTGCCCGCGAGATAAGGCAAAAGCTGGACTTAAAGCTCCTGAATAAGGCCTTACCTCGCTGGGGCGTCAGAAACAACGTATTTAAAAGTTACAAACGAATTTTGAACATTATTAATAAGGCAGGAAAAATATAATCACTTATCACCGTAATACTAATTACACCACTGAACATAATCAAGTAATGACGTTATCACAGTTATAACATAATCACAAGTGCAGTTGGAACACAAAAATATAATCACTGATGAAGTCCCTAGTGATACCTGGTAACAGTGACACTCGGTAACATTTCAGTGCTGTCGCCAAACATCCTTATCATTACTGAAGTCAGACTGACGTCAACATTTCTACAACACATCCGAATCCGAAGCAAGCAACAAGTTCATTATTCGTTTTTTTTAATTCACAAACTGTTTCACAATTTCTGGCTACTTCAACAACGGTAGAATACATATTGCATAAGCACATAGTTTCATACTCGATGACTTGCATGCCATAATTTGTCCTGGGCTTTTTCATTACTACTGATGTGCGGCGTAAACCGTATCCTGTCTCTCGACTGAGGTACCAGTTTGAAAATGTCTAAAGTTGCTAGAGACATCTTTGTACAGCCAAGTGCAGATCTCTGCTCTGTAAGAGTTTCTAGTATTAAGGCTATTGTAGCGTATCAATAATTTAGAAGACCCTATGTATTAATCTCAGAAGTTGAGCATACGAACAACTGGACGTTGTAATACTGCCAGTTTTCTCATGTCGGTTTCGTTTCTGCTCCCACGTACTAATAAACCATAGTTAATATGTGAATGTAAAAGTGAAAAGTACAGTTGTCTAAAGAGCTTGACAGGCACATAGCATGGAATTCATTTGTAGTAAACGAACTGATCGTGCAACCTTACTTCTCTGTCAAGCTTAAGTTTTTATGAAATATTACAACTAAAAAAGAATGGCTTGTCTTGTGCTCTAGCTTTGACTCATTCAAAACAAGCATTACTTATGACATTTCTTTTAATTTCAGAACAAAAGACCGCAAGCTTCGTTTTCTTCGCGTTTATAAGTTCAGCTGATTTATATGTAGCCATTGGTGAAGTTCTTTTAACCAAGAATTTGCAGTATTTTCTAGTTCCTGAAAGTCAGTACCAGAAAAGAATACATTAGTGTCATTAGTGTCATTCGCGTACATTATTATTTCACCTGTTAGTGGAATGTTTACAATAATATTTATGCACTCTAAAAAATGATCGAGTAAAAAGGGTGTCTTTTTGTCCCACGAAAATAATCGTCATCCGGCTTGCTCGCGCTTCCTTTCTTGAAAACTCGGCGCTGGCCACTTTCCTATCACGAATGCTATGTCACGCTGATAATGCGCATGTCGTTCGTGACCTTAAACTGCCGGACCCGCGGCGGTAATGCAAGGAAAGGAGCGAAAGAGCGATGATTATTGTTGGACAAAAAGACGCCCTTTTTACCCCATCATTTCTTAGAGTGTATACACGATAAAGAGTAATGGCCCTAATATGGGGCCCATATTTATTCACATTTTTTTTCTGAACCGCAATCTCGTAAGGAAGTGTACTTCAATCGAGATTCCAAAAAAAAATTCCGATAGGTGCTAGATAAAATTCAGACTTCCTGCTATGCACTCATTGTTTCGCCGTTCTGGCGAAACTGTGACTTAAACAGCAGTTCACAGCAGCGGCACACAGTGGAGGTGGCCTTTCCTAGGAATTCGGCAATACAGCAGCATAAATGTAGTAGCAGAAGCAAGCCAAAGCTGATTCCGAAAGGGTGCACACTAAAGGTTTTCATCGCAAACACTAAAGGTTTTATTCAAGTTCAAGGAACAACGACTTGTTTATTTTTCACTTTAGCTCCACTTTAAGGTGAACGTTTGCGTAGTACTATCCTGTGCTTATTCCACAAGTTTGTTTGCGCCTTCGTTGTAGTCATTAGAAGTGCCTGCAAAAGATATATTCACATCGATAACTGATCCACTATAACATAAAACGTGACACAAGGGAATGAATCTGGTGGTTAGGAGCCCTCCAGCGTTGACTGGTACACAAACTACGGGACGACTCCCCGTCGCTCTTTTGCCCTCCGTTCTTTCTTCTCCCAGTTTTCCATGCGTTTCTTTTTCTTTTTCTTTTTTTTAATATTACAGCGCTACTAATACAGGGTATTTGCAGTTTGGTTAAGTGCGGCTAAATACACCATGCAGGAAAAATATAACCTCAAAATATTTATAGAAAGTGAAGAAGACTGCACTGTAACCTGCTGGGAGAAGTTCTTCATTTGTAAAAGAGAAGCGTAATTTCTGCAAAAGTAGAAGTAAGTTAAATACTTTCTTAGGAATTAGGCAATTTTCATGGCCTGCGTGAAAAAAAGCAGCGGGAAGTGAATAAAATTTGCTGGTAAGAAATTACAGATTTTTTGTTGTACAGATGGTGCGACATAACTTCGTTGCAGTTTGCAGAATACTGCATGTTACATGATGAGGTCGCAGTTTCCTTGGTCACGCTACAAATATAAAAAAACAGTCCTTTTACTCTTCTGAGTTCTTATTTGCCACATTTAAGACTCTCCTTAAGTAGACACGTCAACTCTCTTTGGACATTGTTGCACTTTTGTCGAATAGTCGTGGGACACGAAAGAGAGCCAACCTGTCCATTGAAGGAGCAATCGAAAAGAAAGGCAGGAAGGGCAAGGTGGAAGCTTCTGATGAAAACTTCAACAGGGGCTGGGTGCTGGATCCGAAGTTTCGAGAAGTGGACTTGTCTTTTGGGAAAATGGAGAGTTGCAACCTTGAAAAAGACAAGTCCACTGGTCGAAACGTCGGCTCCAGCACACACCCCCTGTTCACGAAGTTCTCATCTTTAAGTGAAAAAAAACCGTAAACAGGGCTTGTGTGCTCGAGCCAGGGCTTGTGTGCTCGAGCCAGGGCTTGTGTGGCTCGAGCACACAAGCCCTGTTTACGGATTTTTTCATCGCAAGCTTCCATCTTCCCCCTTCCTGCCGTTTTTTGGATTTTCATTTTTAAGTGGAGGCATATGTGGGGCAAGTGAGGTCTCACCAAAAATAATAATAATAATATCTGGGGTTTAACGTCCCAAAACCACCATATGATTATGAGAGACGCCGTAGTGGAGGACTCCGGAAATTTCGACCATCTGGTGTTCTTTAACGTGCACTGACATCGCACAGTACAAGGGCCTCTACCATTTCGCCTCCATCGAAATGCGACCGCCGCGGCCGGGATCGAACCCGCGACCTTCGGGTCAGCAGCCGAGCACCCTAACCGCTATACCACCGCGGCGGACACTCTCACCAAAAAGAGTAACACATACAAGTGTTTTTTTGTTTCTTAGAGTGTACAGTGCATGTGGACTTGCTTAAACTGACTTAGAATGGTAGATTGAGCTAGTTGGCACGGATTCATACTCAAGACTGTCCAGCGCTCACAAAATACGGCGACGGACGAAAGAAGTGCACACAACACGCGCCGTGTGCACACGACAGCGCATGTCGTGTGCACTTCTTTCATCCGTCGTCGTTTTTTGTGAGCGCTGCACAGTCGTAAGTATGACCTGCCTAATTGCGGAACTCAATAATGTACAAAGTAGCCTTCTGGCTTACACTGAACGAGCGATGTAGTCAGCGAACACTTTGGCAGCTTGTGTGCCCATATATGGGTCTATATAAGCCATACATTGTATTCCAAAACAATCGATTGCTTTGGAATAGTATGTACCACATAGCGCCCCGTTGCATTGCGCTTGAGAAGACTTTCGCCAACTTTTCTCTGCGTCTGATTCCGGCGCACAAATTCAAGATGGAGCAGTGGGAGACCTTGCTCGCCAGCGAGGAACAGGACGCCCAAGTGGCGCTTCTGGACCAGGCGCGGCGGGCTGCTGAGGCCAGTGGAGCCCTGGACTAGGGGCCCCACCCACCTGTTTCTCAAACTCTTCTTTTTTTTTCCCTTTAATAAACATTTTTCTGTCTATATATCTCTGCGTACATGAAAGAATGACTTCAGCACTGAGACATCTTAAAAGTAGATGTTAGTATCTCGGAACTCGCTTGCAGAAATCTGAGAGGAAACGGTTCACGATGCCTGCTTGCTGGGGGTTTTTCTCCCGTCAAAGTAGCATAAAATGCTCCCATCGCATCGTAAAATCTTTGCTTCGAGTAGGTTCACTGACCTGCTTACCTTTTTAATTTTTTGTTTTAAAGCGGTCCAATCAAGTCAGAAGAGTGCTCTGACCCCACAGAATTAAGGTACATATTGTTCGTCTTTCACTCACAAGAGGTTAAGTGAAACAGGAGCTAGAAGTTTATTTATACTTCCAAATATTAAGGTTCAAAGGTGTTACTAAAACACAAACTTCATTATACCTTTTTTGGGCATGTTCTATATTTATCTTTCTAATGTATTCTTTGCGTTGTGTGACACTTACAACCAAAGAAAGTTTAGGCCGCTGGCGAGGATTGACCGTAGAAAAAAACGATGCTATGAAGAGTGCGGAAGCGAACTAAATAAATAAATAAATAAATCCAATTTAATTTATTTCAATTTGTTTCCCATCTTACAAACACAGATGGAGAGGTTGTAGGTAAAAGCTGCTTAAAGGCAGCTTGACGAGCCTATGAACCTAAAACCTATAAATAAATAAATAGTGCAAACGCAGCTTCCACTTTGCTTTCGAGTGCACGTCTGCATGTCTTACTTTCTCTTGCTTTGGGTGAACTGCAACTACTCATAACGCTCTCGAAATAATGGTCCCTTTTTAACACCTTGTATAGATAACGCCGATACCGCGATTTGTCTTGTTTATCGCACGCTTAATCATTCTTAACTAGTTCTATGAATATAAATAGGCTTGAGAAGTGTCACGTACCTGGTCGTCGAAGCAACAGATTAGCGAATTCTGGACCATTGCCCACGCTTATTTACCACTGGGAGGGCGGCGTTGAGGATTTGCAAGCTGTTCCTGTACGAACCTCATCTGTTGGCTTGTCAGCTGCCTGACATTGGGTGGGAGAGGGCTCGCTACCGGACGTCTGGGGCCACGTCCACCTAGACGACCAAAAACTCGCTTTAGAAATCCTGGGGGAGATCCTGGGGAAGATCCTATTCCCGGGTTGGGTTCAGGAAACGGTAGCGCAAGGGCAAATGGAGGAGCTCCTTCGTTTATCACGGACAGAAGACAGGCGAACGCAACGACAGTGACTGCCGTAGAAAAAGCGGAGCCCCTCATCACGTTTCTGTGCTCGAACCGTTCGGAGTGCCTTTACTACCATTCGAGCGCGGATATATATACATATAGTCTAAGACAATGGAAAATGGTGTCGTTTTATAATGTATTGATTACGGTTAATCTCTCTCGTGTGATTCAAAGTGATTAAAAGTAACTTTTTTGCATTTTAGGCCATGGCGCATTGCTCGTGGTGCCACGAGCGTCTGTAAGAGGCGCGAATACTTTGAGTAATGCCCGTTCTAGAGTGATGTAAGTGAGGTGTGATACATCAAAATAAGCGTCGTATGATGCTGTCGTATACATAAATGGAGTGCGCTGTTGGCGGCCCACTCTGGCCTAATTCCTTAGATAGCTGTCAGGCCAAGCGAAGGAAGTATGCGTAAAATATTCCAGGTTTCCATTGACGTGGAGATCCTAATGGTCACGGGATCAAATCCTGGCCCCGGCGGCCGCATCTTGGTGGAGGCAAAAGCCTAGAGGCCACTGTACTTTGATATAGGTGCACGTTAAGTAAATTTAGGTCGTCAAAATTTGCGGAGCCCTCCACTACGGCGTCCCGCATAATCAAATTGCGGTTTTGCGACGTAAAACACCAACACTTATTATTATATTTTCCATTTATAGGCGAGGGCAACAAATAAACAACGCACATTTACCTTCTGAATATCACGCTCTATTACGCAGTGACATAGTCATTAAGACGAGGAACATCACTAAATGTTATTGCGAGTACTGACTGCCTTGTGCTCGGATCTAGTGAAGCAGGCGTTGGTTTTTGCGGATGCTGTTTGGGGCACATTCGGCGTTTGACGCGACTTTGTAGTTTTTGTATGTCCCAGCATTCTGGCATGCAAAATTTTCACTCCCTTGAGTTCGCACTCTGAGATGGGCCAGGAGTTCTTCTCAAGTCGTGCCTCTGTCTACGCCATGTATGACACCTTTGATTACGCCTTCTGGTGCAGCCACGTAGGCGTTGACCTCGTGCATCTTTCCTTGAAGGTTTATTTTAGAGAGCTTTCGTATTGCATCAGCAGCCTGCTCACTTGGCGTGCTAACGATAATAATGTTGGATCCATGGCGGAGTCTGGTCAATGTCTTCATCTTTGCATTTGTGGGGATCTCCACATGCAGCGCCTATTGCCCGTGAAATATCATGGTTGTTATAGTTGCTGACTACTAGGCCCGTCTTGGGTCTAATAATTACTTTGATGTCATTTTTGGGTAGTGGCGGTAATTTCCGTCGGACGGGAGGCTTGCCTGAATTTCTTGCTCTGAAGCCTTGCGATGCTTCCTCATTATTGCCGAAACATTTGTTGGCGTTCTTCACTTCACGGCTGGCTTGGTGCAACCTTGCCACCTTCCTTGTTAGAGCGTTTTTGACTCCGCTTCCGCAACACTAGTTTCCAGTTGTCGTCGTCGGCTTTCGCCGCTTTGTGCGCAGGCGGCGTCTCATGACGTTGAGTTGCAAAATCCCCCTGCAGAGTCTTGAAAATCCATTGTGGGTTCATCACCGGTGCCAGCAGAGGCAACAAAATGATTTGCAGGACCATTGGAAGGACCAGGAAGCGCGGTCAAACTCATTGTAGTCTCCGGAGTCGTCGACAACGCCGAGGCTTGACGTGGGCTATGCATTCCCTAAGGCGGGACGCATGGCGCGTCTGGCTTGGCGTGGCCGCCGCCGCCGCTTCGATACTTCAAGAAGCCGGTGAGAGGTGGGAAATGCACTCACGGTCTTGGCGAAGAAATCGGCGTAATCCTCTCGTTGTGTTCTTTCGAATGAGATCAGTCACATTGGCCTTCGGCGATTTTTCCGGCAAAAATGTGAGATTTGCCGCAGAGCCGAAAGGCGCACGTCTTGCGCTCCGCCGAACCAGCGTCCCCACCACCAACTAACTCTATTCCACATTCAGAAGTATGACGACATACGCTGAAGTCTTTTCACAAAAATTAAACTTCGGGCGAATCCGACGTATATTGGGAATCGATTTCATGCGATTCAGTAGACGGGGAGCTGCATATGCTGCATTTATTGGCTCTGATTTAAGGTCAGCTATGTGGATCTACGAGCTTGTGTACATTGTTTGATTGTGAGTATATCCTGGGCTTAAGACCTCTACCGGGTTGTTGCTGGCTGAAGGTCGTTGCAGTACGTTTGTCAGATTGTGTCAGCTACATTGAAATCACCAACTATAACACTCAACATGACTTTCTCTCGGCCAGCCCACCGAAAGTGTATTATAATATTACCCTACGGGGTAGGTTAGCGCGTAAGGTGCAATGCTGGTATGCTCCAGGGCGCGGGTTCGACGCCCAGCTGTATCGGTTGCATTTCTATGAAGGCGAAATGGAAAAAACGAATGTCTGCTCAACTTCACTTGCACATGGTAAGCCCCAAGGTGGTCTAACTTGACCAGAGTCTGCTGCTACGGCTTGCCTCCTAACTATATTGTAGTTCTGGCACGCGAAAGCTCACCAAATGTTATCCTTGCTCTCTTATGAAACTTTCAGTCATTATTTTCACTTTTCTTGGGTTTTCTATCCATGGGGCATACCCGCATAGCAATTAAGAGCCGTGTTAGGTGGGTTTGCGTGACACGTGACTGGGGGAAAGGGTTTGTCGTGACGCGACAGAAATTTCACGCTATTCATGTCATGACCTGTGAATCGTGTTCGTCATACGCCTATGTTCTATGCCAAGTGTCGTATACACCAAGTTAAGGAGTCGACCACGAAAGCACCCAGACGTACGTGGATAGATAGATAGATAGATAGATAGATAGATAGATAGATAGATAGATAGATAGATAGATAGATAGATAGATAGATAGATAGATAGATAGATAGATAGATAGATAGATAGATAGATAGATAGATAGATAGATAGATAGATAGATAGATAGATAGATAGATAGATAGATAGATAGATAGATAGAAACGGTCAAAGTACCGTATGGTTCACTAAGAAATGCTTCGCATTAAAAGAACTGGCTGCAGAAAATAATATGAACATTACAATTGTCGCACGTCATCATATCGCACATGTGACACTCCTTTTCTCACACGGTCATTTCGCTTTGGCGGCTGAATTGCTAGACTGACGCATACATTACGTTACCTTGTTTCTAATTATAGTAGGCCTCTACCAACTTCCATCATGCTTCAGTACCGCTATAGCGCCAAAGTCAAATGGCGCGTCATATTTAGCGTTCTTCCTGTGCGTCATTCTCCTACTTCTTCATGCCCGCAGATCATTTCAATAATGAGTCTTCATGATTTATTTTTAGATATGAGCTCATCTCGCTATATACAGGGTTTATGCTGAATAAGCAGAAATGGAAATACACTCATGGGAACTATTATGGTACCGCTGTAAAGGCAGTTCTGGCGGTGAAGTTGTCTGCCCTGTAGCCGGTTTTACGTTGTATTAGCCGTCCTTATTGGGAACAAAAAGAAACATCCTAGTTCCAGCCACAATCGAATCCGGGTGTCCTACGTCAAATTAAGCTATTGTTACACTGAAACCAGCCAATGCTTGCAACCTAATGAAAATAAATAAATAAATAAATAAATTCGCACTGGGGTGCCTAGCCTGAAAGAAGTGCGGGGCTGGGCAGCCTTTTTTGTTTCTCTCCGGCTTTCTTTTTCTTTCCTCCTCTGTTTGTTTCTTTTTCTCCTTTTCCGTTTTTCTTTCGTCCGCCGCGGTGGTATAGCGGTTAGGGTGCTCGGCTGCTGACCCGAAGGTCGCGGGTTCGATCCCGGCCGCGGCGGTCGCATTTCGATGGAGGCGAAATGGTAGAGGCCCGTGTACTGTGCGATGTCAGTGCACGTTAAAGAACACCAGATGGTCGAAATTTCCGCAGCCCTCCACTACGGCGTCTCTCATAATCATATCGTGGTTCTGGGAAGTTAAACCCCAGATATCATCATATCCGTTTTTCTTTCTGTCTTTTCTTTCCTTCTCTTTATTTCTGTTTATTTCTTTCTCTTTCTTGCTCTTTCTACGTTTCGTCCTATTTCTCCCCTTTCTCTCTCTGTCTACTTCGCGCTTGCTTCCTATCCTTTTTCTATTTTTATGCGTGCTTTGGCCTGCGTTACGCCAAGCGCACTTGTTCTTTTTTTTTTTTTTTGCTCATGATGATACGTGATCATCATCTAGGCGCTCGAAGAACAAGAGGAAAAAGACTTCTCCTTGGCGCGAGCACGCGCTCAATATTCTACACGTGGAGCGTTACGCCGAGCGACGACGACAGCATACTACAGCATACTACAGCACGCGGCAGCATACGACAGCTCGGCCCCCTAATGTGTTCCGCTCTTAAAACAAAGAGCAAATTCTCAAAAGCCTGAAGGAAGAGCAGAGCAGGGCGGCTTGCCTTGTTTCTCTTTCTTTTTCGCTTGTTTTTTTTCTGTCTATCTTTCTCTTTCTTCCAAAATTTTCTCTCTATTCGTTTCTCGCTACCTCTTTCTCTATCTTTCTCTGATTCTCTTTCTTTCTCTTTCTCTCCTTCTCTCTATTCTGTCCATATTTTTTGTGTCTCTTCCTATATTTTTTCTCCCTTCAAGTGGCGAATTCGGCTTGTTGGTACATTATTCTGGCACACTACAGGACAAAAACGCACAACGAACGGAACACAAACGACGACGACGAGCGCTCGTCGGCGTCATTTGTGTTCCGTTCGTTGTGCGTTTTTGTCCTGTAGTGCGCCAGAATCTTTTTCTCTTTTCCTTTTGTCGTTCTATTTTTTTTTTAGTTTTCCCTATATTTCTCTGTTGCTTTTTATTTTTTTTATCTCTTTCTCTCTCAGTACTCGTTCTCTCGCCCAACAGAGTCATAGCGTCCCACGCTGGACTAATCGGCGTAAATGTGCTTGGAGCAAATCAGCAGATGAAGATGAGGACGACGAGGAAGTACATGACGAAGAGAGTGCGTACCGGGTCATGATGATGATAGTTTTCCGTTCACTCTGCATGGACTAACGATCAGCTTGAACAGCCCCACATATACCTCCAAAGAAAGATTGCTTGCATACCACAATATTCGCGAGCATCGCCGCCTAGGTCGCCAAAGCCTGCCGCCTTTACTTCGTCGCTCCCCACAAAGGCGCTATGTTTTATGGCTTAAACTACAAACTCGAACTTCTCTCTCACATGCCTTAGGTCACAATATTTACCCGGGAATGCGCCCTATATCGGATTGCAAGTTTTGTTTTCTCAGGAGAGTCGGCCTAAGTCACATTATGTGGCCGTGTAAGAGTCACTCCCCTCCCCCAAACCTTCGTAGACATTTAGGCAGTCCGGAGCTATGGGAGGCTACCATGCGCAGATACGGGCCCGCACCTTCGCTCGCCTTCTTCGTGCGGCCCCTTTCCCTTAATATTGGATGAAGTTGTTTCACTGTCTGTGTCTTTCTCTCTCTTGATAGCCGTTCTGTACTACTAGAAGTCCTTTGTGCAGTCAGTAGCTAGACTAGCGGGGCTCCTGCATAGTATTTCACCAGCTATCGCACTGTGTAACCTGCTTAATTAATGGTTGCTATAAAGCTGTCCATTCATTACAAAGTTTGCGTGAAGATTCATGATTTATCATAAACAGTACCCGCGTGGTATAGAAATCACACCTATGCGAGTGGATGATCTATTCGTCTTGCATGTTGACGCAGTTAAGTGCCCACGGAGTGAATCGGTTAATTAGTGAGCACACTATTTGTAGCAGCCCACCAACACATGACCGGCGAGGCTGAATGTTCTACAGCCTTCGAATGTATACAGAATGTCCAAGGAGATAAAGTTCAACTAAGGTTGTATGCCCACTGAGATCAAAGATCCAACGAGACAGAATGCTCAACCAAGAGTGAATGTCAATCAGGATGAAATATTCCAATTGAATGTCTCATTAGATGGTACGCGCAACAAACACTAAATGTCAACTTACCTGGTGTGCTCAACCAACGTTGAACGTCGAATCTTATGAGTGTCCGACAGAGTCTGAATGTTAACAAGCTTTAATGATCAACAACGGATATTGACTAAACCGAGACTGATGCTTCAGTGAGACGCAATGTTCAACGACGCAGAACGTTCCACTGAGACATATTGTGAATCGAGAAAAGATATTCAAATTTAATATCAGAACAGATGGTATGTCCAACCGAGACTGAATGTCCAACCTTGCATAGGGGAGCGCGGATTTGGTTAGCAAGAAAGTACACACAACAGAATAGACGCTCACTTTCAACTGAGTTAAAGACGCTCACTTGGAACTGAGTTAAACTCAATTGTAAGTGAGCGTCTTTTCAGTCATGTGTTCTTTCTTCCCAACCAGATCCGCGCTCCCCTATGCAATATGTCGAACCAACTAGCCCAACAACTAACCATTTTGAATGTCGAACCTTATTGAATCTGGAACAGAGGGTACATTTCTAACAAGTTTCAATGTCCAACGAAAGGGCATGCACAGCTGATAATGAGTGTAAAAATAGACACTGTTCAAAGGCTATGACCAATAAGACCAAATGTACAGCCGACAACAAAGTTTTAAAAAGCATACGGTACATTTCCGCTAAGTTATCGACGATGAACAGCAGCGCTACGCCCCAGACGCATCAATCCCTTAATGTCGTGACTATCCTTCCACTGGGCACGAATATTTTACACATTTCATCTGCGGCTACGTGCTTCTGTCTAGAGAGCAGTCTATAATTGTAACTGTTATCAGTCGCTAACTTTCTCACAAAGTGATATAGACACCGTTCGAAGCACCCTGTGGTAGCTTTGATTTGGCTGTCAAAGTAGAAGTGTGACGCTTATACTGCAAATAAGCACATTTCGTGAAAACAACAGGGTTCCGCGCGGCGGCAGAAAACTGTTATATTAGTGAATAACAACATGACCCGTTTACGGTCCAGCGCTGCGGTTGACGGAAGATGGCGCACCGCTACGTGGCGCGGACTGCAGTTTGGCACGTACTCGCGTGGTCCGTGAACCTTTGTGGTCGGCTGTATAACCGAGACCTCTTCTACATTTAGGTTTATTCGGACACTGAATGTAAAACCTTAGTGAATATCTGAGACTCAACGTCTAATTAGGCCGAATTTCCAACGATACAGCATCTCCAGCCGAAAATGAATGTCAGTCTAGGCACAAATCTGCAAGAGACTAAATGTGCAAATTATACTCAATGTGCAACCGAAGGAATGCTCAGTTGAGGAACGAAAGACTTTCTCATTTTACAAATGACAAAAAAAATTGAGTGATTGGACTCAGATCAGGGGACAAGTACAAAGCATATTCTAGTATTTTTTAAATTGTCACCTCGTTTCAGCTTGAGAAACAGCCAAACGTCACACCAATGCATGTTTGGGTATAAAGAGCCTGACAAAACACGGGAGGCCTGTGTTTGGCGCAGAAAGCCCCAATTAGATGTGCTCAATTGGCGCATGCGTTATCATGAAGCAGCTGTCAAGGTTTTGCTGGGCACAGGTGCCGTCATCTGCATCGGCCACCACCACGAAGAGTTAAATGCACTGACCCAATGTTTACGCATATCTCGTTCTCAAGATCTCGAACTGTGAGAAGAGCGAACATTACGATGATTGTCTGCTCTTGTTCCTCGCATTTTTTATTTCCCCTTGTTGAAGGTCGGCCTGAACAGGGTGTGCTGCCTACTGCTGTGAGGCTATCTTTGAAGCTTTTCTACCGTTCCTCTATCTGAGAGGTGCTCATGGCAACGCCATTGAAAGCCTGTATGTTGTGTATAGATGGTTTGTTCAAGGGTATCCGCAAACTTTTGGCTAAATTTGATGTAGTATCGCGGCTCTTGTTGTTCCGTCATTACACACCGTACTGAAACCCTACAAGAGCTCTCTGCACGTTTTCACTCATGGGCCGACTGTCAGCAACTGAA
>JALIZH010025587.1:0-31606 GCA_030522465.1 Rhipicephalus appendiculatus
CAGAAAGGATGCTGGTCAGTGTCCCACCTGTTTATATCTCTCTTATCTTGTCTCGATTTGTCTTTTTTTATTTTGTTTTGGCGGCTGCTAGCATTTAATTTACCTAGAACTAAGTAACAACTTATCCAAGAAGCCACCCTAATAACTTACCCAACATATTATAATGATAACCAACGTTAGCGAAAACTAGGCGCCATGAGCCATCATTTCGGCATTGACAAGACTTGACAAGTGGCAACAGGAAGTATTTTACTTCAGAACCTTCCAGTTCGATCGCTGCGCTAGACATTTGTGGTGTTTTACTGGTGGCTTGAAACGTCAATTATAGTGCTTTCCTTACGACTTTGAAATAGACGAAGCGCATTATTTTTTTTATTATCCCGCAAAAATCCTCGGCGTCCTACAACCTTAATGACATTGATATGCTGAATCTTAGTTTATCCAAGTAAGAGGCGAACTGTGGCATAGGAGTTTGCATAAAGCAGAATAATGGTTGTACTAACTCGCTGGCGTTTAATAACTGCGAACGAGCGATACGATGCCTAGCGTTAGCCATCACATTTGGCCCTTATATAGTCGAGACCTTCTTTACTTGAGGTGTCCGGTTCCGAAGTCCCATTGCGGCTACGCGTGATAAGTACGCTGAGCTGCATTTACGTTTAGACAGGGGACAAGGCAACAGTTGCTGTGCTTTATCACAGACTAGCTCTTTGTTTGTGGACGGCCCTTGCAGGCGGAACAGAAAGCAAAATCACCCAATTCCTCGTGTAGCGGCTACGCTCTGAACTGCAATTTCTTTCCCATACCTGCAACTCCTTCGCACCATGCCGCATACTACCGAGCAACGGGAACGGGAGACTGGCCCCACTGCGTGAACGTGGTCGCGCCGCGCGAACTGAATTCCAAGCAGTTTGCATAGAGAGGGAGATTACGGAAATTCGTGTCCTGAATTTCAGCGCCGAATCTGCGTGGGCCCCGAAATTGGAGTGCACCTCCCGAGAAGACCGAGATGCACGTATTCTTCAGCGGAGGAGCTTGCACGGCCCGCACATGTGTTCCGCGCCAAAGATGGAGAAAGGGATGGTGTCGAAAGTGCAGAGGAGGCGTAATTGAAATTCAAGTAGGGCTTCGCATGATCAAGACGCGGCCGATGCGAGAAGCACACCACAGCATCTCTTACTTTTATTTGCTCGATAGGCTCCTATATACTGCGAGCAGTAACGCACTACGCTATGCAGAGGAATGCGGAGAGGGCTCCGCGTGACCGAAGAACGGGTGCATGAATTCAATAGGCTTCCCGCCTTGCATAACGAAGCTTGCAGCGGATGAACCCGAGGAGTGTCGATGCGTGATCTCTCCGAGATGGAGTGGGCGCGTAAGGGTTTTCACGTTTCTTTAATGCGTCAAGTTTACACTTCGTGCTTTCAAAAAGTCAAGGTGTTCTCTAATCATATTGTTGCAATAATTCGACATTATTGTAGAAGCTGCGTCACAGATGCGAAACACTGGCGATCGCCCCTTTATTTGCACCCTGCTTGTTGGCGAAAAAAGCTTTGCGAATGCATCTGCGGATCCACTTCCAGTCAAAGGCAACAATGAAGCGATATCTGCATATCATCTTTATTGGGACAGGGGGAAGGGGGAAATGGTAGAGATGCGTAATGGGCACATCGCAGGCCTAAGTTCGAAAAGTTTCATGCAACTGCATACAGTCTTAAATGATATGCCTCAGCAGAAGCTGCTGAGGTCCTGGTCACTGTCAGTCCGATGCCCGAAATGTGAGCAAGAAGAAAAGGCACGCAGTCATTCCAACCTGCACAGAACATCGCATGGTTTTAAAAATCTTGGATCCCAATATGGCGTCAAAGAGAGAGAGCGAAATTTATTAGAAGGCCGAGAGGTCGGCCTGAGCTTGTGCGCTCTGGCCTGCTACTCAGCACAGGGGAAAAGGGAAAGGGAAGAAAAGGGTGATGATGATGATGGGGACAGGAAGAGGTGATGCGTATGTACATTGACCACGTCACACCCAGTGGCCTTCTTAAAGTCTACTGTCAAGTCCAGTATTTTTCATAAAATCTATAAGTGCCCTTGTAGCAGTCCTTGATGCTGTCTGGTCGGACATTGCGGACAATATGTTAGTTTCACTTAGTGTGTTAACACCGATGCCGGCCAACGTTGAAACCAGCATCTTCCGTTGGGACACGTAAAGAGGGCAGTCGCACAATAAGTGTGTTGGAGTCTCAACCACTGGACAGCGCTCACAGTTCGGGCTGTCAACACGGCCCGTCAAAATCCTGTTTTCAACCCATAATAAAGCTTGTTAATTTGGACCTTGGTAGAGAGAGCGCTTTCTCAAATGCCTGGAAAAGGAAACAGGTGTATCTTCAGTCACGTGCACAAATATGTACCTTGTGCAACTGGCGTCGTATGTGTCACGCGGCAGCAACTGCGAAATACAAGCATGTCGATCAGCGTAGACGGGAAATGGCTAAAGGGTTTCATGCAATATGAAGCAGCAAATACATTAGTCATCCGCGTATCATCCGTTTAGACGAAGAGTTCGATTATCCGCTGACCAAACATGGTTGATCTTCTAGTGTCATGCATGTGCGGTGTTCGTTAACTCATTACCATGAATATGTTTCCTTGCGTTTGTAAGTAAGTTTAGTTAACAGTTCAGCGCATGCATCCTCTCCCTTCCGTTTTCCGTGTGTCACTGTGAGTTTTTCCACGGTGTAGAAATGAGTCAAAGATTACCAGTCTATATCGCCACTAAACAAGCTTAAATTATAAGAAAAGATGAAGTTCCAAAGGTTTCTTTTGAATTGAAAACATACGAATAATGTAAATCAGTAATAAGAGCCCATGTGCTTGACCAAGTATTTCGCAATGATCGGCGCCGAGAGAAAATAGATGCAGTGCGCTACTTTCTTGTTCAGTAGTCAGTGTTCTGATTAATCTCTCGTAAGTAACGCCGCGCCAATATTGAAAGCCAGAGTTGTGCTGTTGATTCCTAGACAGATTACCAACCTTGCTGGCAGCAGTCTGATGGATAATCCGTGACAGGGCAAGATATAATGACGCAACGCACGTATACCTAAATACCGTCGAATTAGAGGACTGATTGTGTGGCATCGGCCATGATGAAAAGTACGAGTAAGTGGGCGTCAGAAGAGATAAAAACAAATACTGCGTCTTTTTTCAAGCGAAATCCTTAGTGCCTCATAGAACGGGAAATTATCATCAATGCAAAAAATTACGATCACGTCATGACGTCACCATATGATGTCATGTTGACATCACACATCGCAAAAATGTGTGACGTCATGATGATGTCACAAGTTCTGGCATGATCTCATTTGACGCAACGTCACATGATGTCGTTGTAGCGTCCTCCTTTGGGCAGCGCACAAAACCGGAGAGCGCGTGACCTCAAGAGAGGAAAAGAAAGACGGCGCTTCGCAGTGGCCATATGAAGCCACGGCTTTTACTCCATGCTCGCCTATACATCGGCTGAGAAGAAAATTATGATACTTTCGCCTTCTAGTCGTCTTCGAATAATGCAAAAGGGGGCACAAAGCGGGTCACAGAGACGTCTTGGTTCGTCATTCCTGCGCACCCGATATTGCAGTGGAAAATGAAGAAATGTGCACGTTACTTTGAACGATCCTTTCTTGTTGATAATACGCCTAGCAAAGAATTTCGAAGCAATGGCTTATACACTATATGTGTGTTGGTGTGCAGTGTGCGTTTTCGCCACAGCACTCAGGCAAGGAATCCCTACAGTGATGTTGAAGACACTACTATTACTAGTTGCGCAATAAAAGTAGGTTGGAGCTTTGAGCTCTGCTCCAGTTGTAATAACACAAATTGACGCTATAATATGGTTGCATTACTCAGAGCTAGAAGGAGGAGCGATTAGAGAGAGAGAGGTTGCAATATTAGCCAGTGTAAGCGCCGGTAGGCTACCCTCTGCTGCAGAATGTGACAATGTCAGTAAAAAGTCGCAGAAAGAAGCGAGATGAAATAGCAGTAAAAAAAAAAAAGACATGGTTGATCCCTCCGATATAGGAATTGGTATAACACGAAAGTAAAAACTTGTCCTTACAGAAATAGTTGGACGTTTATTGTACAATGACATGAGAGAGCTTGCGCGATGTCTATTGGTTTTTCAACGTGGATGCACCCACGCTGACGCTTGGTGGTGCATCTCCATCTCGACGACGAACGTTCATGATTAATGATTAAACAAACCTTTGCGGTAGTTGTAGCAGTAAACGGTGAGAGCGTAATCAGAGAAGCGTTGTTTGACAGCTAGAAGAGCGTCACTTACTAGACGCAGAACATGGGTAAACGTCGGCATCCCCCGCCATGTTAAAGACTTGAACACTTCGGCCGGACTAGAGGGAAACGCAACGCGCATATTGTCTCCCCTGTTGCCCGGCCGCGATTTACTCGGGGCGAGCGTAAGCGTGGAACGTGTGTTACAGCAAGAAGAGGCAGGCGCGCTTCGCAGAGCTATTTTTTGGTATGGATGGGTGGTATGAGCGAGGCCGACGCTTGCGCTAAGATTTCCACTTCGTGGTCTGTTAAAGCGCTGAAAAAATTGCACTTTCCTTTTGGAAACGTGCCGAATTGGACCGACGCGGAGAGGGCAACTACGAAAGTGGAGAAAGGGGTGGGGGACAATGAGAGGCCGCCGTGGCATCTCATTCTCCCCACCCTCTCCCCCACTTTCGCAGTTGCCTTCTGCTCCTTCTTTGTTTGTAGTTTGGATTGGAGGAGAGGGTACGAAGCATGCACACACAAGCGCTAAGGAAATCAGGGGCATCTTTGAATTAGACAAGTCCGCTTGTCGAAACGTCGGCTCCAGCGTCTACCCCCTATTCACGAAAATATCATCGCAAGCTTCCATCTTCCCCTTCCTGGACGCATTGCCCTTATTTTTCATGCTTCCGCCGTTTTCCTACTTCACGCTGCGAAAACGACGGAACGCGATAAAGCGTTGCAAAACACTGCGAGCTGCTGCCGCTTCGGTGCACGTAAGGCGGGGCATAATCACAAACTTCAGCTGCGTCGAATGACGACCGGTGATGATGCTGCTCTGTGCGTGTGAATAACAGTTGAACTTTTTATTGCTTCGTCCAAACCATTACGTCATATCAAAGGGCAGTACTAGTTGGATGCGCATAACACAAATCCATAGTGGTACACTTTACTTTTTATTCTTAGCTTGCCACCGACTATAGGCAAGCCGTGCACATTTTTTGCCGTAGCCATGATGTTCAGTATAAAGTCAAAATCCATATTATCGCCCCGCGCGTGGTAATTTCTACGTGCGTGTGAAAGCGTGCGAGCGCTGCCTAAGAAAGCAAGTAATGCAGAGATGAAACGCTTCAGCCGCTTTTCGACGCGTGAAAGGGGCATTTAGAGGAGCCGGGGGGATGGCTATATGGCTCTGGAAGGGAATGCATACTTTGACCGGCCGGGCGTGGGCCCCCGTGGTCACGCGCGCATTATATATAGAGGGGATCAGCTTACGACTCATATTTTGGTAAGCGTTGTGTGCTGTCATCGCCATGTCTGCGTTGAAGCCATAGGCTCTACGAAGACCACTTGGCCACTTCGCTCGCTACCGCGGTCGCGTTTCCATACGCTTACGTTTTGTCGGGTCACACCAGGTGGCATGCTAAATGAGTGAGTGGCCAGGCTTGCTTCGAATAACAATGAAATTCGATGCCATCGCATTCGTTGCTTCACCTTGCTAGGATTCTCTGACTTTTTTAGATATATTGGTCTCTCTGTCGGACGTGATAACGGTGAAAGACGGTAATAGCTTTCCTATAGTGAGGTGTAGAACAGTAAATCTTTTGTCGCTGTGTTTTTTTTAATTTTCGTTTTAGGATTGTTGGTCATTTTTGTCAATTTGTGACTGGCGTAAAGTAGCCTATGTTGTTTTTAATCTACGACAGAAGGCTGATCAGCAACATACAAGAACTCTAACGGATGGGGCTTATGTTACGGGAAAAATAACATGAATTGCGTGTTTTCTCCTGCGGGAGCAACAGCTCATGTATAATTTACCATTTTGAAGTGAGACAAAAAATCTTACTGTTGTAAACGCGCAATCCTGCCATTGCATCCCTTAGCCTCAAGGAATGCGAAGCGCCATAAATTCTGACCCCCGATGGCGTATTTATATCACAAAAAGCAGATAGCCGGGATCTAGGGCAGCGGTCCCCTCCTATGTCCTCTGAGACAGCTGCTTTCGTGACTATCTTTCGTTTCTAGCGCAGAGCTTTATTGCCGATGTCTTCGCTCCCCATGCATTGTTGTCGGTTAGTATATTTCACAGGCAGCAATAACAGTTGTCTCTCCCTCTTTTTTTTTTTTTTTTTTGTTCGTGCTGACTCTTTCGTAAGAGCTGCGCTTTTCGCAAAAGGCTGCTTCCTGTGTTTTCCCAAGGCAGCATCCCTTTTTGCAGAGCCTACTGGTTGGCGTAGAATGGGCTTGGTTTTTGAAAAATAGCAGAGAACTTCGGAGATTTTTTTTTCCTGCGACACGAAAATGGAGCATCCTAGGGGGCTCCGCCTGTCTTTTATTCTTTTAACTTATGGGCATATAAGTACCAAAACCCTTGACAGTGTATATATGACGTAAAGGTTAAGCACGAGTTGTTCGTTAAGAGTTCCTTGACAGGCCACTGTAAAGAGAGCCACATTGTCCAGTTTGACGGTAACGAATGGATGCCTACAGACAGCGCTCTCGTGCAGCATGTGCTATAGCAGTATTACATGTATGTACAATAACCCGGAAGTGGTGCGTTAGGAGGGCGGTCCCCTCAAAGAGACAATAAAGTTAAAGGTTAACTCAATTTAGAATTATCAGTTATGCCGTAGGAAGTTCAGTGTCGGTAATATCACCATTATTTTCCCTTAATTGTTCCATACGCAATTCCAAAAATTTCATACGTTTGCGCAGATTGTTATGGAAATATATGACACTCCTATAGAAAACATATGGCGTCTGTAAGGATTCTGTAAGAAGGCGTATGGAATTATTGAAGTGACATACGGAACGTTTCAGTAGAGTGTACATTCAATATTCGAAGGGAAAATGAAGGTAAAAGGCCTCATATCTGATTATTGTGGCAAAATTTGAACGCCTTTACCTCATTGTGTCGTTACTGATTGAACACCTTTTTTTTCTTTTTTTTCTCATATTGGCTCAGTGAAACCTACAGGAATTGCTATAGGTTAAATCGTTGATTACATTACAACACGCTGTAATGACATTTTTACCGATGAAAAGCTTCCCAGGTAATAGAGCACGCCGCCAACGTCTGTGAAGTTACTGCGAATTCGTGTGGAAAGAAATGTCGGCATAGCAATCTGTGTTTTTTTTCTATTTTGTGGTTCATTAAACGTTTTCTAGTGGCACCATTAGTACATCTGACATTGTGGGGAAGTTACTAACAAATCGAGAGAAGCTGTTTTTCTTTTTAACGGCTTCCGAACCGTTTTCTTTTTACAGAAAATGATACGAAAATACCAATTTTTTATTTGTATTTTTTACGTGCCTTGAATGCACTCAGTAGAGTACTAAAAGACGCGTTATTTCCATAATGCAATATATATATATATATATATATATATATATATATATATATATATATATATATATATATATATACATATATATATAAATATAAATATATATATATATATATATATATATATATATATATATATATATATATATATATATATATATATATATATATATATATATATATATATATATATATATCACAGGATCGCAGGCCAACAGGGCAGCTCGAGGGTCTAACCCACAACAACAACGTCGTCGTCTTCCTCCACAGGATATCCTTTCAGCGCCTCTACCGGAGTGACATTTCCATACGCGTGACATTACCCCGGGCGGCAAAGCACCGTCCCGGTGCCTGTCAAATGGGCGTGTCACCATTGTAGGGCTTTAGACGAGAATCGTGGACTACGTCTCTTCTGGATGTAGCAGCCGAAGAGTCAGTTGTCGAGAAAATCTCATAGGTGACAGGTGTCACCTGACGCAGGACTCGGTAGGGCCCACCGTATCGCGATAAGAGTTTCTCGCAGAGGCCAACACGTCGAGATGGGAGCCACAGTAGCAAAAGAGAGCCTGGAGGAAAATCGGCATCCCTATGTCGACGATCATAGAGAGACTTTTGTGCTCTCTGCGACGATGATAATCGAGCGCGGGCTACTGTGCGTGCCGTGAGGGCACGGGTGATGGCATCTTGAGCGTACGAAGTGGAGGATGGTTGGTCAGACGGAAGGAAGGTGTCGAAAGGCAGTAAGGGGTGACGACCGAAGAGTAGATAAAAGGGTGAGTAGCCAGCTGTTTCATGACGCGACGAGTTGTAGGCGAAGGTGACAAACGGCAGAGGAATGTCCCAATCTGTGTGGTCGCCAGATACGTACATAGAAAGCATGTCTGTCAGTGTGCGGTTGAGGCGCTCCGTAAGGCCGTTAGTCTGAGGGTGGTAAGACGTGGTGAAGTTGTGACGGGTAGCGCAAGACCGAAGTAGATCGTCCACCACGCGAGATAAAAAGCAGCGACCACGATCTGTGAGTAGGTGACAAGGAGCGCCATGCTGGATAATGATGTCGTAGAGCAGAAAGTCGGCAACGTCAGTCGCGCAGCTGGTCGGTAGCGCTCGAGTGATTGCATAGCGAGTGGCATAATCGGTGGCTACTGCAACCCATTTATTTCCATTTGTCGAAGTTGGAAAGAGACCTAGCAAGTCCAACCCCACTCGATGAAACGGCTCGGCTGGGACTTCAATAGGCTGAAGGCGACCGGCAGGGGGAGTCGTAGGTTTCTTTCGGCGCTGACACAGGTCGCAAGATGCAACGTAGCGGCGAACGGAGCGATAAAGCCCCTTCCAGTATACCCGTCGTCGAACATGGTCGTAGGTTCTGGAGACGCCTCAATGCCCAGACGTTGGGGCGTCGTGAAATTGTTGCAGGACATCCTTGCGCAGGTGACGTGGTACGACGAGCAACAGTTCCGCACCATCGGGTTGTAAGTTGCGGCGGTACAAAACGTTGTCTTGAAGCAGGAACCTGCTCAGTGAAGGGTCAGTATGGCCCGACTGAATGCGGTCAATGATGGAGAGCAGCGAGGGGATCTCGGCGTTGTTCGTCCGCCACGTGCAGGAAGTCAGTGATGCAGGCATCGGATTCCAAGTCGGTGGAGTTCGGTGGATCGACGGGGTTTCGGGATAAGCAGTCGGCATCACTGTGCAGCTTGCCCGATTTGTGTACAACCGAGAACGTGTACTCTTGTAATCGTAATGCCCAACGGCCGAGTCTTCCTGTTGGGTCCTTAAGTGTTGACAGCCAGCAGAGCGCATGATGGTCTGTGATGACTGCGAACGGACGTCCGTATAGGTACGGACGGAATTTAGCGACGGCCC
Source organism: Rhipicephalus appendiculatus (assembly GCA_030522465.1). NCBI lineage: Eukaryota > Metazoa > Arthropoda > Arachnida > Ixodida > Ixodidae > Rhipicephalus > Rhipicephalus appendiculatus. The sequence goes on from JALIZH010025587.1 coordinate 9,479, forward strand.
AGACGAGAGCTAGGCATTCCCGCTCAGTGATGGAATAATTTTTTTCCGTCTGCGAGAGAAGGCGGCTAGCGTAGGCTATTACGCGGTTTGTGCCATTCTGTATCTGAGCGAGTATAGCCCCAATGCCATAGCCACTTGCGTCGGTGCGAAGCTCCGTTCGAGCAGCTGGGTCAAAATGAGCCAACACAGGTGGTGATGTCAGGGCGGAAATTAGTGACGTGAAGGAATGTGCTTGGTCCTCACCCCAGGAAAAAGCCACGTTCTTTTTGAGGAGATCCGTGAGGGGCCGAGCAATGTCCGCGAAGTTGATGACAAAGCGGCGGAAGTATGAGCAGACCCCAAGAAAACTGCGAACTTCTTGCGTGGAACGCGGTACCGGGAATTCGCGGACAGCGCGGACTTTGTCAGGGTCGGGTTGGACACCAGTGGTGTCAACAAGGTGGCCGAGTAGTTTAATCTGGCGGCGTCCAAATGTGCACTTCGTAGAATTGAGTTGGAGCCCAGCACAGCGAAAGACGTCAAGAATGGCCGAGAGACGAGGAAGGTGGCTTTCAAAGGTGGGCGAGAAAACGATGACGTCGTCCAGATAGCAAAGGCAGGTTGACAATTTAAAACCGCGTAGGAGAGAGTCCATCATGCGTTCAAAAGTAGCAGGGGCATTGCACAACCCATAAGGCATGACCTTAAAGTGGTAAAGGCCGTCGGGTGTGATGAATGCTGTCTTCTCGCGGTCGCGGTCGTCGACAGAAATTTGCCAGTATCCGGATCGAAGATCAAGCGAGGAGACATACTTGGCACCGTGGAGGCAGTCGAGCGCATTATCTATTCGAGGTAGAGGATAGACGTCCTTCTTGGTGATCCGATTGAGGTTGCGATAGTCGACGCAAAAGCGCCAGCTGTTGTCCTTCTTTTTAACTAACACCACAGGGGATGCCCAAGGACTAGAGGAAAGCTCGATGATGTCTTTTATGATGTCTTTTCTCGACCTCCCTCTGCATAACTTGGCGCTCAGCATGAGACACACGGTAAGGGCGTTTGTGAAGCGGACTGGCGTCGCCGGTGTCGATACGGTGGGCTACGACGCTAGTCCGGCCCAAGGGACGGTCGTCGATGTCAAAAATGTCCAGGTAAGAAGACAGAACACCGCGCAGCGCTTCGACTTGGGGAGGTAACAGGTCGTCGGATATCATTTTGTCCAGGAATGCCTTATTTTGCGGAGTGATGACAGGTTTGGCCACGGTCTTGGTGTCAGGGGTGAAAGAAGAAATCGTACATTCCTCCAGGGTGGAAAGTTCGGCTAAGGTGATGCCTTGAGGAAGAACTTGGGTCGACGTGGAGAAGTTGAGAACAGGAAGTAGCGTCGTGTTGTTAGCAACAACCACTATGGTATGTGGAAGTGCGATGTTGTGGGTAAGGGTCAAATCAATGAGGGGAGCTACCAGATAGTCTCCATCAGGAACTGACGGGAATGGCCACATATGGACGTACATAGTAGCCTGGGGTGGTAGCCGTAGAGACTCCACGGATCGTAGCCGAGTGCGACTTGTAGAACCGACTTCGGAGCACAAAGGCAACTCGAGCCGTAAATCTACCCCGCACCTCTACCAAAGATGTTACGGGGAAGATTTATTCCGTGAGAGCCGACCTAGGTAACGCTGCACAGGGCGCACAGGATCGCAGGCCAACAGGGCAGCTCGAGGGTCTAACCCACAACAACAACGTCGTCGTCTTCCTCCACTGGATATCCTTTCAGCGCCTGTACCGGAGTGACATTTCCATACGCGTGACAATATATTTAAAATATGCAGTGGACTGGCTTCACTGTATCCATTGGCTTCACGGAAAATGCCCTAACTTTTCCATTGTTCAATGCAGAAAATGCCTCTTTGGCATTTAAAAAATAAAGCGCAGGGACAAGGGAGCCTGTGAAAAAAACATGGCTGATTGCTATGTCATAACAAACGGTATAAAACGAAAGTGAAACTGGTCTTCACAGAGGTAGTTGAGCATTTATTGTGCACAAGGGCGAAGGAATGAATGCTATAGCAACAAATTGTAATGTCACACGAAGAAGGGCAAGCACCTGGAAACTTGCAGCCCGCTCCTTTAGCAGAAAGGACGTATGAAAAGAACATACACAAGACAAGCGTGGACGAACAACTATCATAGTTCGATATTTAAAGCGCTCTGCTCAATCACAAAGAAGGACGCACGAAACGAACGCACAAGTATACACAGGACGAGCACCATCTAACGACTTTCACCATTGTTACTTCTTTGTGTATGAGCGCTCGCTCCTTTCGCAAACGCGGCTGCTGTAGCGAGTGAAGTGACCTCCGTGCTCTCTGTAAGTTCATCGCAAACTTGCGGTGAAAGCACAAGAAGTACAAACCACGCCCATCACGAGATAAGCGCTCGCGCACGAGCGACCATTCCCTGCAAAGGCGCTGGCTCATCGCCATGCGCGGGTGCGACGACCTTTAAAGCGCGCCCGCCGCGCCCTTGGCGCCTTATCGCTAGTGATAACAAGAACACGCTGAAGCCACCGAGCTCCTAGTACCGCCAACAACACATGGTGTATATAAAAAGCTAGTCGTTAAAATGCAGAAGAGCGTAGGCCCTCTGGTCGAGTCCATTCGCTCCGCGCGCTGGGGAGCGAGGGGTCATTGGTTTGAATGCCACCGGCGGAGCTTTTCCTTCTGGGTTTTTTTTCTTTGCCAACTAATAGTACTGTATATTTCACAACGTCATATCCGTGATGGAAATACGTCAGTGGAGCCGTGGTGGACCCCGGCATATAACACTTTCGTGTTAAAAAAAAAAAAAAACTCTGACGCGCCGGTGGGTGTTAAGGGGGTCCATGCCGAGACGCGATCGTCATCCGCATCCGATGAATTATAGAAGACATACTGCTCTGTGAGTCGCTGCCACACTCGCGGGAGAACTTAAATTCATTCCACAAAGCTTCACCTATTAAGCGTTTCTTTTTTTCTCTTTTTTTCTAAACACAGCTCGTTCCAGCGAGCGTCCGCAGCTCGCGCCCAGAGGAGGGCGCCTTTTAGGGGCGAAACTCCTTATGGCATCACCTGGGCGGTTCTCGGTTGTCGATGCATCCTGTGTAGCCAGTAGCGTCTCCCTTATCATACAATAGATGGCGCTGTCTAATAGAGATGCATGCAAACTGCAGTTGGGTGACGATATACTAGATGGCGTCAGTGGTTTTTTGTATACGTTGATGATTAAAGATGATAGATGGCACTGTTATAATAAGACAATGCGATGTGACACTACGTGATATGTATCGCCCTCTCCTCTCCTACACTTCCCCCTCTTTCTCCTCTCCTACGGTCTTGGAAGTACAGTGAAAATAACTTCATCTGCTTGGAAATCCAGTGAAAATAACTTTCATGCTTCGCAAACGCAAGCGTTCTTTATATAGGCGTCGCAATATAACATGTAATATCCCAGGAATATTGCGTGGTACAAGCGTGCATTGCCATCAATCGTCAGAATATGTGACTATCATAACGATTTCGTTGTTTAAAGCCGGCCACCCATTACAAACGGCACACAGCTTACTGCGCATATTCCCTTAACACCACGTAGTGGGTGCATAGCAAGTATGCACTAAGTGGTTGGAGTAGGCACTCGGGGCAAGATATCGCTATCGCGTTCAACTCTTAAAGGCGAAGATTAAGGGTTCCTGAATTTTTTTAGTTTAACTGCGGCCCTCCAAGCACGTATTTCCACGCGGACGAGCCTAGCTCCTCTTTGGTAGGAGCATTACAAACTGTGTAGAAGAGCTTAGCTCGTCTTCGGTCTAGAGCAGGGGTCTCAAATTCACCTCAGCCGGTGGGCCGCATTCAAGCACTTTGGTCCAGCAAGGGCCGGGGCAGTGAAGAAGGTAGATACGGGGGGAGGGGGCGGGGGCTCACAATTTGTTATAAAACATTGCTATTTCAAAGAAAACCTTTCGAATATCCCTTATACAGGTCATTCCTCAAGGAGATTTGGTTATTCCAACAACATATCGATACCAATCACCAAAATGACTAATGTCTGGACGCCTATTCTGAAATATAGTTTTGTTTCATGGTTATGTTTCACGACCTGGTGACAACATGCGGTGCCTCACGAAAACAATGCTTTAGATCAGTCACCTATGTGCAGCTTACGAACATGCCTATGAAGAAAATTTAAAGAAGACAGTCATCTGAGGGCTGCGGGCACAAGCAAGAGGGTGCGGGCCACATGCGGCCCGCGTGTTTGAGACCCCTCGTCTACAGAAATGGTTAATGCCCCTTTGTCAAGTATCTTTGGCGACACACTACCCAATATTTCTATGAAGCCTGCACCTAGCTCACGAACTTCCCTCACAGCTGCGTGCTGCACTGAGTGGCCGAGCCTGCCAGTATATAGGCGGGGAGGATCGAAAAAGCAGGCTGTGTAGTAGGGACATCATACTCGTTAGCCGGATGCGGGTAGCGTTGGCACGCTGGCCCTCTGCTCCTGATAACGCAATAACCGCCGCTATGTTTCATCAGACCTGTTGAAAGACGGTGGAGAGATTGTGTTAGAGAAACTGGCCACCCTGTATACGAAGTGTCTCTCTACGGGGACGATACCAGATTCTTGGAAGAACGCCAACATCATCTTGATCCATAAGAAAGGGGGATGTCAAGGACCTGAAAAACTACAGGCCCATCAGCTTACTGTCCGTTGTCTACAAGCTATTTACAAAAGTAATTGCTAACAGAATTAATACGACATTAGAGTTCAATCAACCAAAGGACCAGGCAGGATTTCGTACAGGCTTCTCAACAACAGACCATATTCATACTATCAATCAGGTGATAGAGAAATGCTCGGAATACAACCAACCCCTATACATAGCCTTCATAGATTACGAGAAGGCATTTGATTCGGTGGAGACATCAGCAGTCATTCAGGCACTGCGGAACCAGGGCATCGACGAAGCCTATATAAACATAATGGAAGAAATCTACAGCGGATCCACAGCCACTATAGTACTCCATAAAGAAAGCGACAGAATCCCAATAAAGAAGGGCGTACGGCAGGGAGACACGATCTCTCCAATGCTATTCACCGCGTGTTTACAGGAGGTTTTCAGGGCCCTAGATTGGGAAGAGTTAGGGATAAGAGTTAATGGAGAGTATCTCAGTAACCTGCGATTCGCTGATGACATTGCATTGATGAGTAACGCGGGAGACGAATTACAGCTTATGATTACTGAACTGGATACGGAAAGTAGAAGAGTAGGTTTGAAAATTAATATGCATAAAACTAAAGTAATGTGGAACAATCTTGGCACAGAACAGCGCTTTGCAATAGGTGGCGAGACACTGGAAGTTGTAAAGGAGTACGTCTACTTAGGACAGGTAGTAACCGCGGAGCCGAACCATGAGAGTGAAATAACTAGAAGAATAAGGATGGGATGGAGCACATTCGGCAAGCATTATCAAATCATGAATGGTAGTCTACCACTATCCCTCAAGAGGAAGGTATATAACAGCTGCATCTTACCGGTACTTACCTACGGAGCAGAAACCTGGAGACTTACAAAGAGGGTTCAACTTAAACTGAGGACGACGCAGCGAGCGATGGAAAGGAAAATGATAGATGTAACCTTAAGAGACAGGAAGAGAGCAGAGTGGGTCAGGGAACAAACGGGGGTTAAGGATATCATAGTTGAAATCAAGAAGAAGAAATGGATATGGGCCGGGCACGTAGCACGTCGGCAGGATAACCGCTGGTCCATTAAAGGGGAACTCCGGCGATTTTTCGATACTCACCGATTTAAATAAAACTTTAAGCATAAGTTCTCATCGGTGCCCTGATGATATGTGCCAAATTATACAGCCGTAAGTAATTTAGTTTTTCGGAAAACGAGTTTTAAAAATTGGTAACCAATTCCGGAATCATACCTTCAAATGCGGGCCACCCTGTGTACGTGACGTATCTGGCTATCCTTTCTCGTCCCCCCCCAGACGGACGCTAGCTCGCGGCGCGCGCTTTTTCTTTGAGGCGACGCTGACGCTAGCACAGTTCGTTTTTGTTAGCTGCATAGCGTGTGGTGAAAAACGATGGTTGGAAGGTGGTGTTGCGCTGAAGGTTGCACGAACAAAGCGAGGAACACCAAGGAAGTGCGTTATCACTCGTTTCCTTCAAACAGCGCTCTTCGGGAGAAGTGGCTTTGTGCGGTTCGGCGCGTCAACTGGTCGCCCGGTATAAACGCTTGTGTGTGCTCCGATCACTTCACTCAAGACAGCTATAAATGCAGCGCGCTCTTGATGGAAGAATTCGGGCTCGCCAAACCAAACTATCGCAGAAGATTGAAGGAAGATGCTGTGCCGACGGTGTTCGTGTACACAGAGCAAGGGCAGCCACAGTACCTACCAGGGGAGGCGGCCAAGCGGCAACAAAGCGAGGCAAGTTACACTCCTACATGTGCAAGCTTCCTGTTGTCTCGACCGGAATCAGTCATGGGCTCTTTGATGTAGATCGGGCTCGAATTTTATATCGCGATTGACTTGCACGATTTGTGAAAGGGAGCCAACTTCGGTAGGATGACTCGACCTTGGTCGAGCACGATCGCGATCGAAAGTGACTTCATGTGTTGCGACCGCCGTACTGGCTCATTGTTAGCGCGTAAATTGCGGAGCTCAGCGGGCATTTTCGATCGTGAAGTAGCCCGATCGGATGAGTATACCGATCGAAAGTGCACCGTGGCACACAAAAGTAGTACTGTGCATTTGATTTACTTGGGCAGGAAGAAAAGTCGTCGTCGACATCGGGTCTTGCAGTGAGCACGCACAATATTGAACAACGAGGAATAAATTTGATGTGTATACGAAACCTAGAGGAAATGTTTTAGATGTTTTAAGTGGTGCTAGTTAACAACCGTGTATGGTAGTCTGTTCAGGAGTACAACTTTAAATGGTTAGTTTTCGTGCCACTTGTTGGTTAATTGTGGTCTCACGGTGGATTATTCTATCGAGAAGGTGCAGTTCTCTACTCCTATAGCCTGAATTAAACTAGCCCCCCTTCCCTTGCTGCATAATTAATGCATTTGCTACAGTGTACTTTTATCTCCTGGTTTGTTGGCAGGTTGTCCCAGACCCTCCTTATGCTGCTGAGCAGCTAGACGATCCTTTGGAAGGCAGGGCTGACATCGCTCCAAGCTTCCAGACAACCACCAGCATGTCAGGGAGCAGCAAACTCATTGTTTCGGATACGTGTGCCACAACACAGCATACACACAGCACTAGTGTGATAGCATACGGTAAAAAACGGAAGGGTGGGAGGTGGTGTTGTGTTGAAGGCTGCAAGAACAAAGCAGAGAACACCAATGGTGTGTGTTACCACTCGTTTCCCTCCAACAGCGCTCTTCGGGAGAAGTGGCTTCATGCAGTTGGGCGTGTCAAGTGGTCCTCCAGTAAAAATTCTTGTGTGTGCTCTGATCACTTCACTCAGGAGAGCTATGAATGCAGCGCACTCTTGATGGAAGAATTCGGACTCGCCAAACCAAACTATCGCAGAAGATTGAAGGAAGGTGCTGTGCCGACGGTGTTCGTGCACGCAAAGCAAGGCCAGCCACAGTACCTACCAGGGGAGGCGACCGAACAGCAACAAAGGGAGGTAAGTTATGCTGCTACATGTGCAAGCTTCCTCTTGTCTCTAGTGGACAGCGGTCTTGTCAGTTCGCATGCAGAGTAACACGAGTAACATGATTCGGCACCTATAATTGGTGATGTGGCCAATGTATTGGAAAATAGCGAATGTTATATACATCTGTTTGTGTGTGTGTGCACATGCATGCATGTGTTATAAATGTTTCCTTATTATAGTGTTATGTGGGCATCTTCGTTTTAGTTGGAGCCCAATCAGGTGTTCTGTTCATGGGTACGACTTGAAATGTTTAGTTCTTGTGTCACTTGTTGGTTAACTGCAGTCTCACTATGGATTTTTCAGTGGAGAGCGTGCAGTTCTGTGCTCCTATAGGCTGAACTTAACTAGCCCCCCCCCCCCCCCTCCCCCCCCCCTGCGTGATTAATGCATTTGCTACAGTGTGCTTTTATGTCCTGGTTGGTTGACAGGTTGTCCAAGACCCTCCTTATACAGCTGAGCAGCTAGACCATTCTCTGGAAGGCAGTGCTGACATCAGTCCAAGCTGCCAGACTACCACCAGCACGGCAGGGAGTGGAGAACTCACTGGTTCGGATATGTGTGCCACAACACAGCATACGCGCAGCACTGATGTGCAAACGTATCTCAGTAGTTGCACAGTGGCTACTCAAACTCACATCGAGAACTCTTCAGTTGGTGAGAAACTTTTGCTAGTAATGAAGGTAACACTGAGGGCTTGTTGTTAGCATCAAACCATTTTTTAATATGCCAGGAATCCAGGCCGATCGAGTGCTCGTCCGGGACAGTACTATGCAGACAAGTGACATGCTGACCAACGACTCGAAGGAGTTCCATCAGGAGCAGAGGCGCCATTGTTCTACGCCAAAACGAGATATCTGTGCACCATATCTTGATGCAAGCGGGTGGGATATACTGCATTGACACTCTGAATGGAAATGACAAAAAGCTAAAGAATGATAGTTGCTTACAACTTCTTTCATTGTTTCTTTAGGTTGGACTGTGATGACCTACATGCCTGTGATGACCTGTATGCATGTGATGAATTGGACTCGGATGAAGAGTAAGAGATGACTTGTATTTCTCGTGAATTTGCATACGCATATTATTTATTTTTATTTATTTATCAAAGTACCCCCCAGCGTCAAAAGGCATTACAGAGGGGGGGTTACACAACACATAATTGGTAATGAATACATATTTACAGGTTTGAGTTTCCATAAAAAAAGCACGACAAAAAAAGATAATGTATCAAGCATTGGACACCGCACTCAAGAATTAATGATGACAACAAAAGTAAAGGGCACATAGCATCATAACAAGGAGCAGAAGGCAGAGTTAGAGGTGACGATGGCAACATCATTAGTTAGATATTTCCATTGCGAAATTGTGCAGGGAAAAAAATGTGTTCCTAAATGACTCAGTTGTGCACTTGTATTCTCTAACTTTGTTTGAATGGTCGATTCGTGTTGAGATGTAATGTGGTCGAAATATGTACTTATCCCTATCTATCCCTGTTTTGGAAGGAAATATGTTATGAAACATTTTTATTCTTAACTTTTTCCTCCGCATTTCCAGCGTTTCCCACCCTAAACTCTCTTTTGCAAGGAGTATGTTAAATTGCCATCTATAATTATTGAGAACAAACCTTTCTGCTAAGTTTTGTACCCTTTCTAGTGCCTTGACGTCTTGTTTTAACCACGGATCCCAAGCTGTGCAAGCATACTCGATTATAGGCCTGACGTTCATTTGATACAGTAGTTGTTTTGTTTCTATCGGGAAGTGTTTTGCATTCCTACGCAGGAAGCCCAATACTTTACAGGCTTCAGCTGTTATACATTGGATATGACAAGCCCAAGATAAAGTTTCTGTTAAGAATACTCCTAAATACTTAAATTCCCTCACTGACAAAATGTGGTTGCCATTTAGGCTTATAATTAAACTCATTAGTTATCTGCTTTCTTGTAAATGACATCTGTATCGTCTTATCAAAATTTATGCGCATTTTCCAAACGTCGCACCAATTAAACAACTTGTCCAAGTCGTCCTGCAATGAAGCACAATCGCTTGGACCACGGATTATTCTGGATAACACGCAGTCATCTGCGAGCAATCGCACAGAAGACGAGAGACCATTACTGATATCGTTTAGAAAAATTAAAAACAACAAAGGGCCAAGAACAGAACCTTGCACAACTCCAGATGTCACTCTAACCTTGTGAGAGCTTGTGTTGTTAACAATAACCCTATGATTACGTGCACTTGGATAATGTCTGATCCAGGTGATAACTGATGTGTTTATGTTATACCATTCTAGTTTTTCAATCAACTGGGAGTGCGGAATGAGATCAAAAGCTTTCTTGAAATCTATGAAGACCGCGTCTACTACCAGTCCGTTATCAAGAGCGCTTGATATTTCGTGTGCCAGTTCTGTTAGTCGCGTGACACAAGAGTGACCGCTACGGAAAGCATGTTGTTGGGGGATCAGTAATGAGTGCGCATTTAGGTGGGTCATAATGTTAGTGAACAAGACATGTTCAAATAATTTACACACCACACTAGTGAGTGAAATTGGTCTATAATTCTGAACGTTCTAGCGAGGACCCGACTTGTGCACCGGAACTACGTTTGCCATTTTCCAATCGGGCAATACACCTTCATCGAGCGATTTTTGAAATAAGATACACAGGTACCTAGAGACTGATCGGGCGCATAAGGAAAGTAGTTGCGGCGACAAGTCGTCTGGTCCTGCTTCCTTTGCCTTATCTAAATCTTTTAGTAGTAATTCAGTTCCATACTGGGAAAAAATTATGTCATCCATTCGTACTGGGCATAATTTATCATAGCGGGATACTAGCGTGTCATCCCTGGTGTCACAGCACACAAACACTGAGCCAAAAAATGAGTTAAAGCACTTCGCCTTAGCGTGGCTATCGTGAACAACAGTACCATCGTGCAACAAGGCAGGTGTATTAACAGGCACATGTCGTGGTGCAGCTGCATGAGATATTTGTGTTAGAACAAATTTTGTTCAGTATATTCATGTAGAGAGCACGGAGTATACATATAGGGCAGGGGCGTAGCCAGAAATTTTTTTCGGGGGGGGGGGGGGGCTCCTTGATTTCGGGGAGGGCACCTCCTTGAAATGGCCATATTTCGCTATATATGCCATGGCGAAAAAAAATTCGGGGGGGGGGGGGGGGGGGGCACGTGCCCGGTGTGCCACCCCCTGGCTACGCCACTGATATAGGGCCATAAGGCAACATCTGCCGATGCTCCTTCACGTCGTCTAGGAATGCAGCGATTTCGATTTTAAGTTTCACGGACCTGCCATTACAAAAAATTAGCTCAGACTGCATAGTGAGCACATCGTCGTGTGAGGTCATTTGGAATGTCTAACCCTCTTAAAGTGTGCTGAAGCTGTTACCTTCTTTATAAAGTTTGAAACTACCGTGTAACAGTTTTACGTATATGCCAGTTTATTCCTCCGAGTAACAAGATTTTTCACATTTTACAGCGACCGTGCAAATGAATCCTCGTACGTGTGTGATGAGCTGGATGAAGGCGACAGTGATGCTGAGTAAGCTTATTGTGCCTTTTTGCAGGGCTTACCTAATGTTTCATAGTGGATAGAGATGATCTTGTATACCCCTGGTGAAGCTTTTTAAAATGCTAGCTTGTAACAGGTATCAGTAGCTGGTTTGTTAAAACTGCATAAACTGGAAGCACGTTCTGCGCTTTCCTTTTTTTTTCTTTTTTTTTGCATAGGCCACCAGCACCAGAAGCACCTGTACAAGACTCACCAGATGGCAAGAAATACATCGTTTTCCACTCGTGCCTCATTCAGCTTCTCAAAAAGTGCCGGGTTTGTGGAGGGGATGAGACCACAGTTGATTTAACATCCAGTGGAACAATGATTTGTGCGACCATGACATGCAGCAAAAAGCATGTGACGAAATGGTGCAGCCAACCTATAGCCAACAACAAGCCCCTTGGAAATGTGCTGCTCTGCTCTGCAATCCTCTTCACTGGTAGCAGCCCAACCAAAGTTATCCGGCTCTTGTCTGTGATGGGAGTACAGTCCCTTCAAAAAACCCAGTACTTCCAGTACCAGCGGTGCTACCTTCTCCCAGCTGTGCAGCAGGTTTGCACATTTAATTATCTTATTCGTGTGAGAAATAACAGCTATAGTGAAGTGCATCATATCTAAGGTCATGTTTAACACATGCGTTGTTTTTTTTTTTGCATCAAATGAAAGGTCAAGCCCTCAAGAGCCTATAAAATGTACTGCTAAGTGTGAGTGCGCCCTGAATGAGTAATTACAGTGTGTTTTTCAAAAATAGTCTCGGTTCCTACTGTACCCTAATATCACAACACGGTAATGAGCTTCTGGTCATGTGCTCGTGAAAGATATCATGACATTTCCATAGCTGCTCTGCACCGTGGCTCTGTTGGTGATGCACAAATGGCCATTTTGAATGTTTTGGTGGCCCACAAGCGGCCATTTTGGAAGTTTTGGTACTTCACGTCATCACAACTAGCCAGACAGCTGCGTGAGGTCACCAGAATTCGTACTGTAGCCTAATGTCTAGTTAGTGTTGATGTCGGCAGTGGCCCACGGGAAAATTGACTTTAATAACACAATAAAATATCTTATGAGCATTTCCTGAGCCTCAGACTTGCTTAGAGCCGACTGTGTATACAGGAGATTTGTATGGCAGTGTAAACACACCTCCAAGAAAAGGTGTCAGTACCCCTTTAATATACCTTCGCTTACACATGCTAACAATATGAGATTTTCCTTTAACAGTTTTTTACTTTTTGTTATAAACACGAATTATGCGTTGTTTACTGCCCTTCTTTCGGCCATTGATAAAAAAACCTGATGCACCACATTAACATTCAAGACAGATATGAAGAAGTATTTGCTGACGACACTACTGGCTACAGACTCACTAGTATGAACATATAATGTGAACTATGATGTAAACTTTGAACATATGACGTAAACTTTTGTAGGCGTAACGTCAATTCAGGCACAATCGAAAGCTTAGTCCTGTGAATATAATTATATTGCCTTGTTTTGTAGGCCTGGTTATCACATCAAAAGGACCTTCTTGAAGAGGCAAAACAGCAGCCCCTGTCTCTTGCAGGCGATGGAAGGTGCGACACACCTGGTCATTCTGCGGACTTTGGCACGTACACCTTAATGGACACGAGTACAAACAAAGTCCTGCACATGGAACTTGTTAAGGTACACTGTTTTGTTTTTGCCTAAATATGCATATGAAATGTATCAAGTTATTTTTTTTGTGTATATTTCTAAGTTATTTGAAGTGCCACAGCAATGTGTAATGTCTTGATCAGCTGAGAAATATTTCTACAATGCTACACTGTTTTACGCTCTCATATCTGTGTTTTTTCTTCCACAGCTAGCAAAATACCAAGATAAAGCATAGTTAAACGATATTGAGTGTTAAAGGAGCACTGACATCAAATTTCAAAGTCGAGATGTGTCCTTCATTCGATTGCTCGGTATGCATAGGTCGTCTTGGCCAAATTTGAATGCCGTCCGTCGCGTGGAAGTTATTTTATTTCGAGGGCAAACCAGGCAAACAGCGTATGAACGCTCAACGGAAAACTGGATGCCCTGCGACATAGACACTAGTGCAACGTGTGAGGTGTGGTAGAACACGTGATAGAATCACACCTATGACGTACGCTAGTGATACGCTAGTAACAATGACGTCGACGGGTCTGAGTGTGTTTATTGTGGCGCCGACGCCCGGCGTGGTCTCAGTAGTGGCTCTTCTTGCTGTGTTGATCTGTGCGTGCGGTACATCGTGTCGCATCGAACTGATTTGTCGTGCGCGAGTGCGATCACTCGGAGCGACACAGTACGTGCCAGGATGTCGGGGAGCCGCTGCGTAGTGTGAACCTGCCCGTCGAGGCGCGGAAAAAGCGGAAAGTGCGTGTCCTTTCATGCATTTCCGAGCCTCGAACCTCAACGCAGCCAGTGGGTTGACTTCGTTCGGCGCGCCGTTGGACCGAGGGACTGGACGCCTGTGAACAGCAGCCGCATTTGCTCGCTTCACTTTGACTCGGGCTGCTACACGATGAATCCTGTGTTGGCGAAGCAGTTCGGTCTCTCGTTTGATACGAGGCCCAGTCTCCAGGCCGGGGCTATTCCCACCGTATACGTGTGCCCTACTGCAGCTGAAAGCAGTGATTCACTCGCCAAACGTCCGCGACATGAGGTGCGTAGTTGGTGTTCCTGTGCTCCGGCAGTACGGCCGAGGTTGATAAATACATTGCTTTTAACGGAGGATCGCGAGCCTGCCGCTCCTAGCAGACGAAATGTCAGCGATGTCAGCTGGACGTGACGTCACCTTTTTTTGTGGCAGCAGGATCAGCTGGGGAGCGGCCCCGACGTGGCCGCGAGGTAGCGCTACCAGCACTACAATTTGGCGGGTTTTCCTCCCGTTTTGAATCGCGTTCGATACCGGATATATTTATCAACATTACTAGTACTTATTCGTCGCTCCGCTGCATTTTGAGTCGAGAATCGTTAGTTGGGGGGTCGATAGCTACTCGCGGATGCAAAAAAATCCACATGCGTAAATTTGATGTCAGGGCTCCTTTAATGTCAAAATAACTTAATTGGAAAAGAAGGCTTTCTGAAATGTGGTTCATGTAGCTCGAAGCAGCATTGCTTTAAAATTGCAGTGAAGTAACACATAGGTGACAGTATAAATGTAAGTCGATATAAGGATGAGGGTAATGCTGAAGATGAGTAGATAGGACCAAAGGTCAGCAAAAAGCCTGTGCCTCACTCAGACTCACTGAACAAATCTATCTTGCACCTGGGGCTTAAAGTGCTTAAAGCGCTTGTGTTCGTCCAGTCTTATTCTTTGTCCGTGTGTGTTTCTGCGCTATGCTACAAGCCTGAGGCTTAGTTGAGCAGTCTTGCCTAAGTTTTCCCTCGACTGGGGTTACTCAGGCTTGCGACTCGATCTCAGCCTAAGTGGGTCAACTCGTGCGTGAGTTTGCCGACCTTTGTCCTTACCTCGTTATATTATTTCAACATTGGAACCAGAAAATACATTGCAAAACCCAAGATTGATGCACATCGACTAGAGTTATGCTTTCGAAACAGTACAAGACACCCTTGTACTGCTTATTTTGGATTCATATTGGTCATTAGTGAAAGCTTCGTTAAAATGCCAGCAGAATACCGTGCAAACGGTGCTTTAGATGTCTTGTGAATACTAAAATTTTCATAGAGGCCTCGTCGAATGTGCTTCAACCTATTCGGTTCGCAGTTGCATGAAGCAGAACACAGTGTCCTCATAACCATCTGCTGTATGATTGAATAACTTTCAACTTTCCTGCAGTCCACTGAAGTGTCATGCAGCAACAAAATGGAGAAAGAAGGGTTGCAGAGAGCTCTTGACTACCTAACCGAGCAGGAAGTGGTCATATCATCCCTTGTGACTGACAGGCACTCTGAGATCAAGGCTTTCCTGAGGAAGTACTATCCATACATAAAAGCACCTGTTTGATTTGTGGCACATTGGAAAAGGCAAGTGGTCTAATGCTCTCAGTGTAGTGTGTGCAATTAAAAGTGCAAAGGTTTCATGACATTGACGTGCTGCAGTGAAACAATATTGAAATGTGGGTCTTATTCTAATAGGCTTGAGGAAGAAGATTTCAAGTCTAGGCCGTGCGAAGCAACACGAGATTGTGCTGGGCTGGAGAAAGACAATCATCCGGCATTTGTATTGGTGTGCTGTCAACAGCGATGGGGATGACAAGCTGTTGCTGGCAAGGTGGCTTTCCATCCTTCGTCACATTGTTAATGTCCATGACCATCCGAACCCACTGCATCCCTTCTGCTTGCATGGACCACTGCCAAGCCGTGACTGGCTGCTTGAAGGTAGTGTCCGAAAAGATTTTGAATTTATGTTGCTCATGTTTATTTTTACTCAAGTCAGCCGTGATGTATGGCATAATTGCCCACATTTACCGCTGAAATCAGTGCATGCAGGGATTTTCCTGTGCATGCAGGCTAATGCCTGCATGCACAAGAAAACTTGTGTAATTAAGTAACACAGTAAGCTCATTGGCTCATTGGTGAAAAAATTATGGCCGTGAGAACCGGGTGCTGAGAAACATAACTTCGTTCGGATTTAAGGGAGTCACTAAAGAATAGGAAAGGCTTACTGCAAATGAGGACAGAACAAGAATGATGACAACAGAGAAAGCATTGACTCTCAACTGAAATTTATTGAAAGGAATACTACGCAATATAAAGGAGACGTGATATTGTGAAAAAAAAAAGATACGGCACGAAATGTCAAGCACATGGCAAAAAATATCTACTGTTTGCCTACGTTATGCCTGTTGGTCTTTGCAAAATACAAAAATTCCAATTCTCTCGCAGTCAATGCAATGTATGGGAAACATGCACACTGTGTACCCAATCTTGCAATCTCAGCAGGTGAAACATTGCATGCGATACATCGCATGTGCTGAGCGTGTTTATGCAATTTTCCTAAGGTGCAAGAATGATTGGTTTTGTGAGCATAACAATAATGCTTGCCAGATAAACAGCTGGCACTTAGTTCTTTGTTGTTGTTTGTGCGACGTTTCAGATTGCAACCCCTATTTGACCAATGCCGGGTGGTGGGATGGAGGGGTTCCAAGCTGTCATGCGAGTAAATTGAGGCCAATGAGATTGCCATGTTGAATGCGTAGTGTGCAAGTGTGCAATCTATTGAATTGACGGAAAGAAATCAGTGAAATACTGTGGGTAATGTCTTCAATCTGTTGAAAAAGCTTCAAATGATTAGTTTTAAAATGTAAAGGTTCTGTCAATCAGGCAGCTGTTCTGGTTTGGTGAGCATCGCACTGTGGCAAACCTTCTGGTGTTGGTTATAGAAACGAATAACTCAAGTGATCCTGTTGTTTCTAGGATCAGAGTCATTTCGGCGACTGAGGTCAATTCTGGCTGCCCCATTCCTCCTGCGGGACCTGCCAAATGCTTCACCATCGGATCAAACCTTTGGCCTGGAATCCTTCCACAGTGTTCTCATTCATTTTGCCCCCCAAGAGCAGCAAATTCAGCTATGAAGGCATGCTTGCAAGGTAACTGAATTTAATAATCCCCATATTCATTGCATGTACGTGATAGCTTACAAACCGACAAAAGATGCTTGTGCTTTGTGGCATCCCTATAAAATATGTGGCCCACAGAACAGTCAACACGGACTCAAGAACTCGTACAGATGTTTATTAGCTTGCGCATGAGCCCAGAACTTGAGATGGCTGCTCGTTTTCTTCCTCGAATGAGCTTATGCACTCACTGCCATGCTGGTGCAAAGCTCGTCATTTTCTCCTCATGGAACGAACGCGGGAAATTCAACAGTGCCCACAGAGCATTTGTAGGGAAATGATGGAGAAGGGTTTAACAAAAATACAGCAGCCATTTCGCGAGTCTATAGGGCCCAGTGGGCATGCATCAAATCAACACTGGTACTACATGCTTATTTGTTTTATGACTCGTTTAAAAGTGACTCTAATGAACTATGTGGCCTTCCTATAAAAATTTATTTGCGTTATGTTGTAGGCCAGGGGTCTCAAACACACAGCCCTCACATGACTATTCGCCACTCATTTTTTTTCTTTATAGGTATGTTCGTTTGCTATACAGGGATAGCTGGTTTTGGCAAGGTACCCCATGTGGTCACCATGTCTTAAAACATAACTGTGAAACAAAAACAATATTTCAAAATTGGCATCTAGATTTTACTCATCTTGGAGATTGGAATCGACGTGTTGGAATCCTGGAACCAAATATTTTTCAGAAATGAACTTTATATAAGATATTGGAAAGGTTTTATTTGAAATGGCAACGTTTGCTGACATTTTACGAACTCTCCCATCCTACCCCTCCTCTTACCTTCTTCACTGCCCCAACCCGGACTAAAGTGCGTGACTGCGGCCCGCCGGCTGCGGTGAGTTTGAGACCCCTGTTGTAGGCTATGCCAGGATAAAGCCGATGAATGCCTTTTTTTTTTGTTCTTTTGTACAATGGGAATTTAGTTGTCCGACCCATACCACTGGCACAAAAGGCACCAACATATTTGTTGCTGCACAACAAAGCAAGTTCAATGCAAACAACCTTTAAACACAAGCTGTGCATAGATATTTGGCTTTTGTGCATCAGCAAAAATCTTAGTGCATTTCAAGTTGGAAGTGGTGCACATTCGTGCTCATGTATTTAGAAGGGCAGTGTTCACCCTCATGTTCTCTAAATGAAGTGCATGAATTTTATGTAGCATTTTATGCTTTATCTCAGAGGCGTGAAAGTTCATCTCAGAGGTGTGAAAGAAACCGAACTGAAATGCTTGTGCTTATTCTCTTATTGTACTGTGTTTGTAAATACACATCAGTGCACAAGATTCAGGCACTAATTATGGTACTTCGTGTATTGCAGAACACAAATAGCAGCTCTTCACTACAATGAGAACAGCAGCAAGGCGGTATTGACAGATGTGAATGGGGTCCCACGAGTCTCGCAGAAGTTTTCACGGGGGGAGAAGGAATGGACCGTTGTGCCTGTGAAAGAGAAGTCAGGTTATGGTAAGTTGCACAAATACTGAAAACATTCTTTGCAATTTCTGTGCAAAAATGCACTGTTATGCGATGCTTGAAGATACAATATTGCCGTAGTGCCTAACTTGCACTCTCGAAAGTTAATGAGACACGCTTAGATTCATTTTGCTTGCAGTTGCCATCAATAAATTGCTCTTTACCACCTGCAAGCTACACGTCTGCCGCATGCAATGTTGAAAACTTTGTACGCTTCAACCTTGAGTCTGCTGTAGAGCATCTTGTATGTATTACTTGAGCTGAAAAAGATTCAGATCAGTGCGTCACAGTCAGAGATTCAGTGTGATGGGTGGTATATCTACCGAAATCACTCATATTCAGGTTGCATGACATCATTGTCAAAAAAGTGTGATCAAAGCTTCAAATATACATTGTAAGGTGACAATTGCTCTGGGCAACGCCTCCTCTATTTTATTCAATGCCAGTGCAAACGCTCGCCCCTGAATGGGAGCCGCCGGTCCCCCCTTAGTTCAGGGAGTGGTCGTCATGCGACGCCACATGTTGGGTAGGGCTGCTTGCGTGAAACGTGCGTCCGAGCGCTTTCGCACGGAGATGCGATAGACGCGTTTCCCTCTCCAATATCATGCATGCGTCTGTCCGATTTGTTCCTTCGTGCTCCTTCTTTGTAGCTAGAAGCAATGCCGCCGCCGCCTCACAGCGCTCGTGAGGCACCTCTTAAAGGCAGCGCAGGCACTGCAGCGGCGCAGTGACGCGTCCCCATTGGTTGCCCACATATCGCCACGAACGGAGACGCACTATCTCAAAACACCGTGTCTCTTACAGAGCCAGCGTGACTGCCAACATAGTGAACACGAGGGATGCAAGACGCCGCCCCACGTATCTGCACACAACTGAACAAAAAATTACTTCATATGATTTCCGTCGTGAGGCACTGCATCACGGGTGCTCTCCCCCATGAACGCAAAGAACATGCGAAGGCTAGGCAATGGGTGAGAGTGTGGTGAACGGCTGGAACGGGCGCATTTGGCTGGCATTGATAAAATAGAGGAGGCGTTGCTCTGGGTGACAGGGTAAAGTTCACTTCTTAAACGCTGTGGTGATATTTTTGTTCCAGGGTATGTGTCTGTCCTTATCAACAACGTGATGGACTGCATTGAGAAGTGGCCATCCTTCTCTGACGCGGAACAAGCTTCTGTGCATCACCACCATGACACGCTCTTTGCCAAGCACGGCCCCAAACCAACGAAGGAGGAGTGCCGACTCAAGCAATCGTCACGTTTCGCTGTGCAACAATGCCACGTGAAGAAACCTGGCCACCATCCGGCTGCAGCGCAATAAGATCACCAAGCCAGCCACAAATGGCCCTTATTAGGGCCCCCAAATGTTTGCCTCGGCTGGAGATGCACATGGTACTCATACCTCTGTTTCCCCCTTACACGGCTGAGCAAAGATACTTTGCACTTGATCACATCATAATACACATACAAAATATAGAGACGATAAGTATTTGAGATACAGATGCAGAATGCCGGCCGGACAGTTATGTATAATAAATACATATTTATATTTCTGATACATTCACTAATTACTCATTATATAGCTCCACTGCATGTGCTGCAGCAAGTATGAATCTATTTTCTTGCAAAGTTATCTTCTGCTAATTGGCATTTTTCATCATGTCTTTGTTTTCGATGGGGACAATGCAGAGGTGTTCAACAAAAGTACAGCAGTACGGCAAGTCTATGGTGTCTGTTTGGCATGCATAAAATCAACACAGTTAAAATAGACGTGCTAACACTGATTGCTTCATGACTCATTCAAAATGGCTCTGATAAGACCTTGAATTCCAATAAAAGTTTTTTGCCTTAGGTTTTGCAGCATTCACAGTTTGATACACCGCTCAACGCATCAATACACAGATACACAATACCCGAAGAGCATCCATGATACATGTTTCTTCGATGCTGCCAAGACCTGCATATTTCTGTCACATTTCTGTTCATTATTTTGGTCACGTGTCTTGCAACTCCTTGCAAGGTTACAGCAGGCTGAAGTGCCTCTCATTCTGTTTTTTACACATAAGCATGTTGAAGCAGCTTGTGCCTAGCATGATGCCTTATTTCTTCGTTATGCGGGTAAAACAATGCATGTTTTTACAAGCATCTACATGAATCCATACTAGGGACCGATGACATATTTCCCGCAGGAGAGTGGTGCCGCTGGATAGGCACAGATGCTTTTGCTAGTGGATGTGGAGTTTCACCTTTCAAGCCACTTCAGTTCTTGGCACATCTGCACCTCCTAATGTGCTTTGCCTTGCCGCAATTTTCGCGATATGCTTTTAGGAACCTGTTCGATACCTTCCCTGAGCCATAGTAAAGTTACATACCTATATCCAAGAAAAGGTCTCGTAGGTGGCAGAAGGGAATGCGTTCCTAATGTGCTGGAGAACACATCCAGGCAAGGGCTGGCGGTTCCCTCGCCCCAGGCGGCTCCATACCCACCACACGAACAGCCTGTACGCTGTGTACCTCAGTGTTCTGAGGCAGCGTGGAGCAGAGCAGATATACCACACATGAATTATAAGCAACAAGAACAGGGTGTTATTTCATTTGTCTGATGATGAGGCATAAATATTCAGGCAAGCTTCTTCCTTGCAAAATGCAGTGCTCTTAAATTGTGCAATAAAAATATATACGAGGATTACTGTAGTTTTCAAATTCTAATATTTTATACCGCATAAAAGCACAGGGCAACCTGTTTGAGCTTCAAAAAGCGCGCTCGCGCGAAGAAAAGGCGATAAATAGATGAATAAAAGTTCGCCGCGGTGGCCTCGGCGGCTTTAAGCAGCGAGTCTACCACAACATGACTGAAGAATTCGTGGAAATGTGCGCTTGAAAGATCAAACAGCAACTTTATGTCTTGATCGCACTGAATCTGCAACGCCGCACGAAACTGGCCGTATTTTGTCCCCCCGCGATACGCGGTGCACGTCGAGAATTTCTTGCTCGAGTGCGTAACAAGCAAACAAGCGAGCACCAACCTATTGCGATCAAGGCCTTCCAAATACGTGGGGTTGTAAAAGTGCAGCTGCCTCCTGTTCACCTCCAGGAGGTCACCGTCCAAACACAGCAGCGGGAACATGCGGTGCGCGCAAATACAAGCGGTCGGCCCCAGCATTGACAGGATAACAGGGATGCTCCGGCAGCACAGCATCTCATCTCTGCGGCCTGGTTGGCATTCGCCACACGAACATCTGTGTGGGTTCAAGCGACAGCAATCAGTTACGTAATTGGGGTGTAAAATAAAGAAGTGATGACGCCTGCTCACCCTTCGTTTTGCCGCAGCTCGATGCCGTCGATGCGGGGTACGTCAGCTGCTTCACGCGCCGGCGGGTCGAAGTCGAAAGGCGACGCTTCCGCGCTCATGTAGCTGCACTCCTCATCGCTGGACTCCTCGCTGGTCAGTCCAGACGAGCTGGCACAGCTTGTTTCCACGTCGGAAGACATCGGCAGTTAGCTTTTCCCGCGAACGAAGAGGCACGTGAGCAATGTTTACGTGCCGTGGTGGCGTGTAGCGGATTTGGTGACGCCATGACGTCATAGCGTACCAAGCATGGCGCACGAAGGAGCTCCCCGTTTCGGTTTCGGTTTTGACTCGTTTTTCATTGCTTATTTAAAATTATTGACGAGTGTGTCGGCAAAATGAACCGCCCTAGCTGTTGCAGGACTGTTAATACTATTTGAAAACGGCGTTATCTCGGTATGGTCGAAAATGCACCGGAGTTCCCCTTTAAAGCTATTTTAACCCTTTGTTTCCCATGTGCTA
>JALIZH010025589.1:0-13601 GCA_030522465.1 Rhipicephalus appendiculatus
ACATACAAAATGCGAAAATTTGTGTGGATGTGTGCATGTACACACACGACCACACACACACACACACACACACACACACACACACACACACACACATACATACATACATACATATATATATATATATATATATATATGATGAGCTAGTAGAGGACGGGCAGAACGAATTTTATTTTTCCAACGTTTCAGCCGGGGACCGGCCTTCATCATGTTTTTCCCTGATGAAGGCCGGTCCCCGGCTGAAACGTTGGAAAAATAAAATTCGTTCTGCCCGTCCTCTACTAGCTCATCATATATATATATATATATGTATGTATGTATGTGTGTGTGTGTGTGTGTGTGTGTGTGTGTGTGTGTGTGTGTGTGGTCGTGTGTGTACATGCACACATCCACACAAATTTTCGCATTTTGTATGTGTAATATATATATTTTTAAGTATGATATATGCACGCACACATACAAACATGCGCCTTATCATACGTACCCTCCACCCCCCCCCCCCCCCCCCCCGTCCGCCGTAGCGCGCTTCTGTGCCTACGACAGGGGGGATATTACGTAATTAACTATTCCATAATACCGCAGTATATATGTTATACGCTCGAATTAATGTAACCGTTGATCTTCGTTTACATATTGGCGTGACTCCCTTGTGGATTCGAGCCCGTATATCCTTATAATAGTTGTGGCGTACAACATCTGCGTTGTCAGGTTAAGCGGTAGGCGCCTTAGTAGTCCTCGACATACACTAGCGAATACTGCACCGAACTATACTTATCCCCCACTGGTGGTGTGTTATCGGACTGTGCCGCATGAACACACTAATACGTACAGAACGCGCTCTGGGGGCACTTGGGAAGTCCCCATGAACGTGCGGAGAACTGTGATTTGATCAGTCGACCTCTTGTTTCCGGTCACGGCGCGCGTTGGTTGGTCATCAAAAGAAAAAAGAAAAGAAAAGAAAGAAAGAAAGGAACATCAGGTCGGGCAACGTAGATGCGAGCGCCACTGTGGAAACAGCGATTATAATAATACGCAACATCGAAATCGGCCCTTGACAGTGGACGGCAGAGCGGCCTGCTCAGAACAGAGAGAGAGAGAGGGGGGGGGGGGGGGAAAGGGAGAGAGAGAAAGCTATAATCGAAGCGATGGGGCACGGCGCGCGCATTTTCGCATTTGCGAACCGACCCCCCAAGAACTCATTTGTCCGTGAAGGCACTCCAGCATAGAGCGGCAATACACATGCGAGTCATGCTGAGACACATGAAAGGGCGACCAAGGTAAGAATAAGTTTTGCAATTCGAATATTTAAGTATAAAATTGTTGGCGTTTGGCGTTTTACGTCCCACAACCACGATATGATTATGATAGCTCCGCAAATTTCGGCCACCTGGGGTTCTTTAGCGCGCTCGTAAAAATATAAGTACACGGGCCTCTATAGCATTTTTGCCTCCATAGAAATTCGCGCCGCCGCCCGGATTCGATCCCGCGACCTTCTGGTCCGCAGTCGAGCACCATAACGACGCCGTGGCGGGTCTTCAATATTCACGTTTTATCTACTTACTGGGCGTCTTTCTTTATTTTTATTTTTTAGATCTTCGAAATTCTTCTGCTACAGATACCGCAATTCTGTAGTCGCTCAGCTCGATTACTACAACTTCAGTGCAGTTGATTGAGTTCAACGTCCCAGAAACGACTAGGGCTATGATAGGCGCCGTGGTGGACACTCGACCACCCGGGGCTATTTTAAACTGGCATCGCAATGCGACTGCCGCGGCCGGGACCGAACCCGCGTCTGTCGGGTCAGCAGTCGAGCACCGTAACCACTGAGCCGCCGCGGCGGCTTTCAGAGAACTTATTTTTCAACAGCGGTGCTGCTTAAGCAGACCATTAGTCCGTGCTAAGCGAACAGTAAACTATCATCATCATGAACTGGCACGCTCTTTTTATCCTCCATCTTCTGGTTCACCCCCCAGAACACTTGTGCCGATTTGTCTGGCCTGAGGGGCAGTAACTTTGACGGGCGAGAGAACGAGTTCAAGGAGAGAGGAAGAAAGAGATAGAAAGAGAAAGAGATACGGAAAAGGAAAGAAAGAGAAAGAAATAGACAGATGCATGTAGAAAGAAACGGACACAAAAAAATAGCTATGAATTGGAAAAATAAAAAGTTTTCGTTCTGCCCGTCCTCTACTTCATCATATTGTTTCTACTGGATGCAAGGACACCTTCTTCTTCATATATATATATATATATATATATATACACAGGATTTGTAAATATTGTAAGTTGTAATCCCCCCAACTACACCCCTCCCCCCACCCCCCTTCCATGCTGCGCCAGTGGCGCACACACACACTCAGCGCTCAATCCATGCCAATGTGTATCATATGAAAAAAAAAAACAGCGGTGTGGATTGGTGGAGACAGCGCGCGCACTGCACCTAACAAAAGTGTGACGAGAACGGCAAATCGCTGCACATGCGTAAGCGTCCGTCATCGTTGCCGCAACTGGCGACATCTACGGGCGGGCGGAAACATGAATCTGGAAGCCAAGCGGGCGTGTAACAAATCGTCGACTTTTCGCGACTATACCGTACAGGGTGATTATATATACACGCGGTGTTCGGTAATTGAGCGTGTCCGAAAGCCGAACGCGGTTTGGAAAAGCGATTCACAGCACGTACGCTCGCGCGTATACGTCTATACTCGCCATTAAACGAGGCTTAGCGAGGCGTGACGTGTTTTTACTTAGCGCGACGTACGGAAGAGCATGTCATCGTGAACGATGGAGCACCTAGAAATTAATTGGAGCGGCCGGCAGCCCACTTCCTGATCACCGATTGACCACACCCAGAAAAAAAGGGTGAGTGTATCAAGGCCGCTAGGAAGTTCCTTTTATTTTCTTTTTGAAGTTACAAAGATCCCTCGCGCTAATTCTTCTGCTTGGTTCACATTCAAGGTGCTTGTTTAATTTTTTTTCTGCTTCGCTTACCCCCCCCCCCCCCCCCCTCGCTCAATCTCCCCAACTCCGAAAGGTGTAAAATATTTTCGAAGTAGCAAAAGGAGCGCGGAGATTGGCTGAACGACCTGAATTCAGGGCGTGGGAGGTTGTATACCTTGTACACTTAAAATATACAGCAGCGATAACTGGCCTGATGGATTACAGATGGAAAAGTACAAACACTTTGCTTAATTTGGACGTTCGGAGTAGCAGTGTCTGTGCTTTTGGAGGACAGTAATTACTTTGAAAGAAATAACAATTGAAAGAGTGGGAGATAGGGAGAAAAAAGTTTGGGAAAGGAGCGTACTACGTACTGCGCACTGTGTTCGTTTTCGCGATATTTAATATATCGAATGCCAGAATACACCATTAAGGGGGGCTAAATATTGATTACGTAACGTTATGACCACATAAACAGCGTTAATTTTTCTTCAATATAAACGTTAATAGCACTCACTTACCGGGCCCAGCTCCAGTTAAGGGACTAGGGAAAACGAACGAACGCGTGCTGCTTCGCTTATATACTAACGCGATGCTGTACCCGGCAGTAATCAAACACTTCAATCCTACTATCACTGGCAGGTGCCAACACTGTGGTGAGGTGGCTGACACCTACCACATAGCGCGGGCCTGCCAGAAAAATTCAGCTCTCGTCCCTAAAGTCCCTAGAATAACTTTACTCGTCCCCCCCCACTCGAACCATATACCAGAGACAGTGGCGTAGCCAGGGGGTGGCACACCGGGCACGTGCCCCCCCCCCCCCCCCCCGAAATTTTTTTTCGCCATGGCATACATAGGGGAAAATGACCATTTCAAGGAGGTGCACCCCCCGAAATCAAGGTGGTGCCCCCCCCCCCCCCGAAAAAAATTTCTGGCTACGCCCCTGACCAGAGAGGACTGGGAGGCCGCCCCGCTGGGCTGCTCAGAGCTTCAGGCCCAAAAGGCCTCGGTCAAAAGGGCCAGCCTGGCGGCTTCGACCAATGGGGTCCCGGACTAGGGACTCCAACCAGCACGTAGGACTCCTGAGTGAGTCCACCTTTCTCGTTTAATAAATGTTTTTCACCACCACAACGAAGAACAGCTACGAACATGGAGGAATAAAAAGATAGGAGGCAGCACGCCTATAAAGTCCACAAGCCAACCTCCTCTGAAGCTGCTTGTTCCTCGCGTTCGTGCCTCATTTCCCATGATGCTCCTGTTTCATTTCCTTTTTTTTTTGTTGCTCATAAACAAAAACAAAAAGTTTACGAACGCGCGCCAACCTCCTCGGACGCCGCTCCCCCTACCCCCCCCTTCGCTCTCCATACGCTGGGCTCAATTCCCATCAGGGCTTCAAAATTTTGACGTGACGCTCCCACGTATTTTTAAATGCGAAGCATTTCTTTGCGTACTGCAGACACTTTGAGATTATCTATCTATCTATCTATCTATCTATCTATCTATCTATCTATCTATCTATCTATCTATCTATCTATCTATCTATCTATCTATCTATCTATCTATCTATCTATCTATCTATCTATCTATCTATCTATCTATCCGCGCACCTACGTCTGAGTGCTCTCGTGATCACCTACTTAACTTGGGGCAGACCAAAATTAGTACAGGAGGGTAAGAGGGCTTGACGATTATGATTGTCTGGTCATGGCATGAATAATGTGAAAATCCGGTCACGTACGACGTCAAACCCTTTCCTTCAGACACCTGTGGCACATACCCGTATACCACGGGCAGTCGTATGCGGGTATGCGCCACACGTGTTTGACAGTTTATATCTTCCGAGGAACGGCGAGAACACACATTGGTAATTTAAATGCGAGATCGTTAAGAAAACCGACATCGGTAGCGTTGACCCGACGAATGCAAAGAATAAATGTTATGGTCCCAGCAGAAATCGAACCCAAGCATCCCGCGTGGCAATCAAGTATTCTGCCACGCAGCCACGTGATGTCTCGGAACTGCTTTGGAAAAAGACCATATGCAGGCGTAACGTTGGTAAAACGTATATTGTGGTTGCAGTGCTGCCAAACTAATTTTATAAACGTTACATATGTATTACAATGATGCCGGCATCACGTCGGGTTAGCGTCAATTGTAGTTCAGCACCATGCACTGAAGTTAGTATAAGTAGCACTATCCAGGCCTGCCATCCTGGCAAACACAAGCGCTACATTTCTCTCAGGACTCTAAATAAAGTTTGACCATTCATCCATCCATAATTAACGTAGCACTTACACTAATAGATGAAAGCCTCTTGATACCTAAGTGGGCGCCGCCAGAGAAGAGCATGTTCTAGAGATTTTTGGGGGGGCAAAAGCTGGCTTCAATTCTGCTGGCAGAACGTTGCGCAATCGAGCTTCCACTCTAAAAATTATACATTTCAAACACCAGGTGCAACGCTGTGGAGGCTAGAGAGACTTCTTGCAATGAATGCGTTCGCACGAAGAAATAGCACAATGATTTTCCCACCCGAGATATAGGCACCTCGTTTCCCGGTATCGCGTGCGCCAGCCCCGCGCGGCTCGAGCGCGCCGCGCGCGCCATGATACCGGGTGTTCAAAGTTAAGCTTTCTCGTTTTATTAAAATTCGGCACTGGGAAGAACATGAAAACCACCTTTACAGATAACATATATATCCTGGGGGGACACAAAGTGAGAAGATAATTATCACTGTCAGGAGCCCAATTAACTCAGATTCATTAATTAACTTTTTAGTGACTGCAGCAAGCAAGCATGTTTATATTGAAAAGTTGAAGGGAGTCGCGTTTGGAAGAATTTTTCTAGCATGTCTGTGCTCCGAGATATCCCGCTGCAAAGTTTAATTGATTACGCATGCAGGGCGCTGTGGATCAGCGCAATGTTCCTCCCCGATGTGACGAACAGTCATTGCTTGCTATCGCCAGCCAGTAGTAGCAAAAGGGTAACCGTTATCATCTTTGCCTGTGCCTTCGACCCGTTATCAGATTAAACGACGCAAGCAACTGCCACGGCCCACCGGGGAGGAGATTGCGCCGCCGCTGACTGTCTCGCATGCGTAATCAGGTAAACCACAATTAAACTTTGCAGCGGGATATCTCGGAGCACAGACATGCTAGAAGAATTCTTCCAAATGGAACTGTGTATAAATGCGACTGCCTCAAACTTCTCAATACAAACATGCTTTCTTGCTGCAATCACTAAAAAGTTAATTATTGAATCTGAATTAACTGGGCACCTGAAAGCGATAATTATTGTCCCATTGCGTGTCCCCCCTGGATGTATAAGTTATCTGCAAAGGTGGTTTTCATGTTCTTCGCAGTGCTGAATTTTAATAAAACGAGAAAGCTTAACTTTGAACACCCGGTAGAACATGCTGCTGCGCAGGCCTGTACTCATTTGCCGCCAGTGACAGCACCCTCTCAACATTGAGCTCGCTGCTCCAAGGCTGCTCTCCGGCGCTTGCTCGCCGCGAAAGAGATGCTCGCACGCCTGCAACGAAGAAGTCATGCTCTGCCTTTGCGGGCGACTTCTCGTTTGCACTTCGGTGGTTTCCCTTTGTGTGGTAACCGCGCCGAAGCAAGGTGCACACGATTGGTCTTGCGGAGTTACCCTAACGGCCCGCAATTCCGTGATTGTCGCACTGTGCTGCATCTTGAGTTAATAAACCCGTGTTTGTTGACGAACTGCCTTGAGTTCCATTTCTGCGTCGTGTAGGAGAGTCGGCGAACCCGGCCGTAGCGTCTTTGTGCGCGACGGCAGTGGAGAACTTCGCGTCCCTTCCCGGTCGCTTCCTATAAGCTTCTCTAGCAAGCCTATCTCCACATTGGAACCAGGCAGGCCGAGTAGCACAACAGCCGACATTGAACCAATTCGAAGGCAGGCTATCCGGTTTATTTATAACAAGTTTTCAACATTAGACTCACCAACTGATATTCTTCTAGGCTTGTGCGAATATTCGAACGAATATTAACATATTTTAATTCACTCTGATTCGAATTTAAGTTATTGAAGTTTTGAAGTATTCGAGAAGATGTTTCTTTATGGTGTTTGAAATAACCTTTTTAAATATTTTGTGTATCGCCGAAAGAATGCTGACGAGCCTATCATTGTTTAAGTCTTTTATGTCTCCTTTGTTGTGTGTTAGTATACTTAAAGACAAGAAAGGAGACATAAAAGACTTGTCGCATTGTTGTTGCAAATTAGAAGTGTCTATGTACATCATGCTTTAGTGGACGCAGGAATTTTGTGTTTATATGTCCCACAGTAAACACCCGGCTATGCGAAGTAAGTGATTTCGTAATGTTTGTAACTTCAAGGAGCCTCTCACCTGGTAGACGTGCTTTTGTTCGTGCATACGCATAAGCATTATCTCAGCAGCGCTATTATTTTTTCGGCATTCTGAATGCTCTAGATCTGTGTGTTGCAGTAATTGCAGATTCACTATAAATAGCTCTGGACCCCACTACAGCTGAGCAGCTTTATTGGGGTCGCGAGATAAACAAAAACACTTTCGTTTACCTCACCGGGATGGCCTCAACCCTAAAAACTCACAAGGAAAAGACCACTCATGATTGGTTTTTTGCTTCACTTTGCCGTGTTTTGCGGCACTGCTATGCATGAGGTCGACCAAGCGCCCGAATATCCCGAGTTGCAAGCGACCCATTGCGTAAACCAAATCAACCACCTCTAGCAGAGGAATCTTGGGCGCCGCATTCTGGATAGGCTCTCACTGAACCCGATTTCTACCCAACCTCCCACTGCCTCCGTTCTGTAGCTATGGCGGCAAAAACTTTGCGTTGAGCCTCTTCCTCGCAACATGAGATCCCAGTCAACACAGGGCAGACGCCCAGGCCGACCACTCTCTCTTCAACCTCGGTACTCCAGTATTCACGGTGTCTTCTATGCAGACGTTTCAGGACCAACTCGCTACGGACACTTTACGGCTGCACTAATCCCTTAGGGCAGGGGTTTCAAACACGCGGCCCGCGAGTCTCTCTCTTGCGGCTCGCAGCCCATACATTACTGTCTTCACCTCATTTTAGGGGCGAAGCTCCTTAGGGTGTGGGTCTGTCCCTCCTCTGCAGTAGTACTAGTAGGTAGGTAGGTAGGTAGGTAGGTAGGTAGGTAGGTAGGTAGGTAGGTAGGTAGCCACGTGTAGTGGAATGTACCCACTCCACGTGATAAAGATGACGATGACGCAGTGTAGTGGAATGTACCCACTGCACGTGATAACGATGGCGATGACGCTGATGACCATGAAGTATAAGCGCGTTCCAGACCACACATTCTCTTTCTGTCATGGATGAAAACGATCGAGCTTCGCCCACTCATCATCATTCACTTCGTGGATATGGCGTGATTTTTTTTTTTGTATTTTCTTAGTACGTATGATCGTGAGCTACACAGGCATGACTGGTCTAATGGATTGTTTTCGTGAGGCACCCCCTGTGATCACAATCTCTTCAAACATAACCGTGAAACAAAAACTATATTTCAGAATCAGCGTCCAGATTTACGTCATTTTATATATCGGTATCAGATGTTGCTGGAATCCTGGAAGCAAATCTCCATCGGAGATGATCTGTATATAAGATATTAGAAAGGTTTTCGGTTTTCTTTCAAAAGGCAACGTTTGCTGACAATGTTTACATCAAGGGTCATCATCACGGATCATCAAGGGTCATCATCACGCATCAAGGATCGTCATCACGGACTCGCGCTTCACCCGTTCCCGATACCTGCATGGCACCACAGCCCCTCTGTCCGCTTAGTTTCAGGTGGCCTCATTGTGCTTTCACCTTTACTCCATATGCATTGCTGAAAAACGGACAAACCACCGTGCCCATGGTGAAGCCCCTCGTCAACCCCTTCATTACTTGCTTGCTTGTGCCTCTGTTTTGGCTCTTACCCACTAAGGGGGGATTGGGCAAGAAGCCGGTGGTTAACTCAAGAAGAAATTTAAGGCCTATGCAGGGGAAGAGGAAAAGTAATTTCTTTGTTCTTTTTTTTTTTCAATAGAACACGGTAATTTTTTTATACGTTCGAACACCGATGATCTGATTTTAATGAAGATAGCGCCACTCCTCGTCATTGACACAGTTTTTAACACACATCACCTGGTCTCCTGGCCACGCGGATCCCTCCGCTAACGAAGCGCCACATGCCGCGGCCTGCATCTCTTCCTCCTGGGCCGTTACCCCATCCGACTCCAAGCCTCCCCCCAGAGGCCTCAGCTCTTACGCAGTGCTGCGCGATTCTACAATAGATTATTATCGGACTTCGCAAACCCTGCAAGGGGCTTCTCTAAAATGGACGAGCAACTTCTGAGACGCTTGCAGACCAACCCATTTTTGTGTCCTGCGGCCGCCCAGCATTTCATGCCGGCTAAACATGGCTACTGCGCGCACTGTGGGGTCCTGGCCAACAACTATCACAAGATTGCAGTGTGCCTCGCCATACCTCCTCATTTTAAATGCGAAGCATTTCTTAGCGAACTTCGGCGACTTTGAGCGTTTCTATCTATCTATCTATCTATCTATCTATCTATCTATCTATCTATCTATCTATCTATCTATCTATCTATCTATCTATCTATCTATCTATCTATCTATCTATCTATCTATCTATCTATCTATCTATCTATCTATCTATCTATCTATCTATCTATCTATCTATCTATCTATCTATCTATCTATCTATCTATCCGCCTACGACTTTGTGCTCCCCTTCCTGGCCGTATCGTTAGTGGGATTTATACCAAAATTGGTATGGCATAACATGACTGTATGACGAACACGAATGACTGGTCATATCATGAAAACCATGACTAACTAGTCATGAAAAGCATGATTTGCACGCCATGGCTGTAGGGCTCCTGCGGCCGCTTTATTAACTTGATATATCCGAAAATTGGTACGATGAGACATTTCTGCATGACCAACACAAATGACAGGCGGTAATATGAAAATCATGACGTGCATGTCATGCACATCATGATTTACATGCCACGCTCATGGTGCGCTGAGAGACGTTTCGCTAGCTTGATATACACCAAATTTGGTATTGCGTGACGTGACTGTATGACGAAGATAAATGACAAGTGGTAATATGGAAATCATGACATGTCATGAGTGACATGACTTGCATGCCACGCTCATAGCGCGCTCGCGGCCGTTTCACTAGCTTGATATACACCAAATTTGGTATTGCGTGACGTGACTAACCAACGAACATAAGTGGCAGGTGGTAACATAAACATAAGTGGCAGGTGGTAACATAAAAATCTTGGCATGCACGTCATCCACAACGCCATTTGCACGCCACGCTCATGATGCGCTTACGTCCAGTTCGCAAGCTTGATATACACCAAAATTGGTATTGCGCGACGTGACTGTCTTACGAACATAAATGACAGGTCCTAACATGTAAATCATGACATGCATATTATGTACAGCATGATTTGCTGGCAGCTTCGCATTACATCGATTCCCACAGTGCGTGGGATCTGCCGGTTTTTTATATTTTTTTATCCTCTATCTCCCTACCCACAAGAGAGGCTTGGGAGGAGCTCCTGCTCGGCTGCTCTACCCGTGACGCTCAACGCTCCTAAGTGGCCCGAGCCCGAGCGGCACTCATCTCCAGTGTACTTTCGGGATAGGGAGACCAAACGATTCCATCTGTACTGCGACACTCTAAGTTTCCGAATAAACGTTTTTCCAACACCACCCTTCTCATAAGCCAGCTTACGGCGGCGCCGCCGGGTGAGTGTAACACTCTACATTCTCCTCAAGATTCAAGACATTTCTGGCGTACGTTTGTAATTCAATGTCGCGTCAACTTGGCTAGCTTTGTGCCTCCTTGATATGTAACGCCAAAGATCACCGCATATATGGGACCAGAGACTAATAACAGTCACCATTAGCGTGGCCGGCAGTACACCGACTATGTTCGTGGGAGGTGGGGATTATACGTGTTTCGTATCTCGCTGCCGGTGGGCGGCCCCAGTTGGCGCTGCTGTCGCGACACAGTAGCCAATAAGGAGCCAGCGATTCGACTTCAGAATGTGAAGCAGGAGGTTCGGCAGCGGCCTTGAGACGGTCTGTTGTGTACGTAAACCCACTTTGTCCCTGCCACATGGAGTCTAGGTCCAGTCTGCGCAGGTCAAAGGTTGGAGGCCGGAGGTCAGGAAGGTCAGGTGTGAAAGGTTGATGGTCGGAGAGGTAGGAGGTTTAAGGAGGTCTAGTAGAAAAAGTTCACGCGGGGACCATATTGTATAAAGGTACAATGGTGCAGTACAAGCACGCTATAGTACAGTGTAGTCATATATAGTATAAGCAGACGGAGATTACAGTGGTGACATCCTGGTGTGAACCAGTGGATATGCTGGCGGTAGCCACCCCGCCGTACTACACCGGCGCTGGAAAGGCCAGTGGATATTCCACGCAAGACGCGAGCCCATTCCTGAAAAAAAAGATGTTTTGTGATCCACACTCATCATGGATTTCTGAAATTTGGCCACACGCCTTCGTGTGGACCACAAATCATTTTTGACACAAGTGGGACACATGTGATAATAAAGGGCGAAAGTGCCGATTTAGATATGACGCAACTCTCTTATCGCCAATATAAGCAGCAATAAACTTGTTTACGTAACGTAATGCAAAACGCATTTCTTCATAAAAGTTAGTAAAAAAAACTAGAAGACATACACAAAGGCGTGAACAGTGCATTACTAATTCACCACATAAAAAATTTTCAATTATCCTGAAACCATTCATAAAAAGCTAACGTTAATTCGACGCCTACGCGCCAAATATTCATGAGGTCGATCACTGAGTAGTAAGGATGAAAATGCAGTGCAATCTTTTTCGAGATATGGGCTCGCGTTAGTTCTTAGCGAGGTGTTTATTTTCTTAGCAAGCTTCATCTTGCGAAAGCGTAAATAATCGGCACAAAATACTCGGACAAAGCTATGAGCCGCATGCGTCGCGTATGTAGTGAGCAAGTCGAAACGTTTTTACTCAACGGCACCGCACTGATTCTGCCGCCTTTTCTGAACAATGGTCGTGACTCAGTTTTCACGGTGCGCAGCAGTTTCGCGTTTTATGAGCGGCTTCTCACAACCAACAGTGACCCGTACAATACAGGCTCAGTCACCAAGTGCGTGACATTGCTGCAGTAACTTTTTAAAAGCCTTTGTGGTGGTCGCGCATCCTCGCTGTAATGTGGAAGGAACAACACGCTTTGAGTCAGAAAAGCATTCTGCGAACGAGTTTTCATTTCGGAAAGTGTTTTTGCAGGAAAGCCAACTTACATTTTTTCTTCGTGATTGCAATGGCTAATTCTGCTTCCGATATATGTCGGATTTGTAATCGGTCACTTCCAACAGATGGCTCGTGCGTTACCTGTTCAGAATGCGGTTATGATTATCATGTGGTTTCCTGTTCCGGTACTAATAAGACAAACTACAAAGCAATGGAAGACACTGGTAAAAAAGGCTGGAAATGTCAGACATGTGTAATGTTAGCTGCTCGAGGCCCTCCAAAAGTTGCAATGCAGGCGCAAAATGAGCAGTCCCTCATTGACAAGATGCTAATAGAAACCAACAAAAAGCATCCTTAACTGCCCGAATTCAAACAGAAGCTAGATGTCCTTTTCCAGGTCAAAGAAACTGTGGGAAGTATGGAAAAGTCTGTCCAGCATCTTTCAGAGAGTACGATAAATCATTATAAGATATAAAGCTTCAGTCAACTGAGATTGTTGCTTTAAAGAAAAGAGTTGAAAAGATTAAGACGATGAACACAGATCGGGAAGTCGTGGAATTACTACAACAAATAAACAGCCCGGAACAATGTAGTTGAAGGAACAATTTAGAAGTAAATGGTCTTGCGCAGGCCGAAAATGAAAATCTGTCACAAATGATCAATGCTATTGCACAGGACATAGAGCTGCCTCAGTTGACTAAAGAAGGTGTAGAAGGCCTTCAAAGACTATCAACTAAAGGTGGCGAAACCCCAGCAGTGCTGGTTCGTTTTTCTTTGCGTGTAATGAAGGATCAGTGGATAGCAAAGAGGCAAAGTACGAGGCAATCTAAGTCTACGGTCTACTTTATTGACAATTTAACAGCGCAGAACAAAAAGCTCCTGTGGATGATGAGGGCAAAGGTATGAATACGCCTGGCACAGCAATCGGAAGCTGTTCATGCGCAAGTGCAGCGGTGAACCGGAAATAGAGATTGCATGTGATGCCAACCTCGAAAAGATAATCTAAATGGGCGTCGCTGTTCTTTCATCGCGCTTGTTGCAAATAAAGGAGGAACAAGGGGCGCGGGAGAGGAGAGAGAGCGGGGACGCGCATGCGCAGTGGGAGTGTGGTCGCCGCGGGCAGGGATGCCTAGAGGAGAGAAGGGGAGCGTAGGAGGGGAGAGAGGAGTGCAGGCGCATGCGCAGTGAGGGTGTGGTTGCCGCGGGGAGGGATGCCTAGAGGAGAGAGAGGGGGGAGAGGAGGTTTTGTATTTTTATTTTTTTTTTGAAAGGGTTTGCGCATGCGCAGTAAGGGTGGTCACGCGGCACACCACCACCGGATTAAGCTTCGCCATAAGATGCTTCACATATAAAAACAGCTCT